>VSDK01001136.1:11910-28959 GCA_009767595.1 Symbiodinium kawagutii
CTCGAAATTGCAACCCTTCCAGCCCAAGATGTCTAACAAGGAAAACTATGGCCAGCTCAAACTGGGAAGCTCGAAATTGCAACCCTTCCAGCCCAAGATGTCTCATAGAGAAAACTATGGCCAGCTCAAACTGGGAAACTCGAAATTGCAACCCTTCCAGCCCAAGATGTCTCATAGAGAAAACTATGGCCAGCTCAAACTGGGAAACTCGAAATTGCAACCCTTCCAGCCCAAGATGTCTAACAAGGAAAACTATGGCCAGCTCAAACTGGGAAGCTCGAAATTGCAACCCTTCCAGCCCAAGATGTCTCATAGAGAAAACTATGGCCAGCTCAAACTGGGAAACTCGAAATTGCAACCCTTCCAGCCCAAGATGTCTCATAGAGAAAACTATGGCCAGCTCAAACTGGGAAGCTCGAAATTGCAACCCTTCCAGCCCAAGATGTCTCACACAGAAAACTATGGCGAACTGAAATTGGGAAACTCGAAATTGCAACCCTTCCAGCCCAAGATGTCTCATAGAGAAAACTATGGCCAGCTCAAACTGGGAAGCTCGAAATTGCAACCCTTCCAGCCCAAGATGTCTCACACAGAAAACTATGGCGAACTGAAATTGGGAAACTCGAAATTGCAACCCTTCCAGCCCAAGATGTCTCATAGAGAAAAATGTGGCCAGCTCAAACTGGGAAGCTCGAAATGTCAAGCTGAAACTGGGAAGTTCGAAATTGCAACCCTTCCAGCCCAAGATGTCTCATAGATCGAAATGTCAAGCTGAAACTGGGAAACTCGAAATTGCAACCCTTCCAGCCCAAGATGTCTAACAAGGAAAACAGTGCGGAACTGAAACTGGGAAGCTCGAAATTGCAACCCTTCCAGCCCAAGATGTCTAACAAGGAAAACAGTGCGGAACTGAAACTGGGAAGCTCGAAATTGCAACCCTTCCAGCCCAAGATGTCTCATAGAGAAAACTATGGCCAGCTCAAACTGGGAAGCTCGAAACCCAAGATGTCTCATAGAGAAAACTATGGCCAGCTCAAAGTGGGAAGCTCGAAATGTTAACCCTTCCAGCCCAAGATGTCTAAAAGGGCCAGCTCAAACTGGGAAGCTCGAAATGGCAACCCTTGCAGCCCAAGATGTCTCATAGAGAAAACTATGGCCAGCTCAAACTGGGAAGCTCGAAATGTTAACCCTTCCCGCCCAAGATGTCTAACAGGGAAATCTATGCCGAACTGAAACTGGGACACTCCAGATTGCAACCAAGATGTCTAATAGAATAATCAGTGCCCGACTCAAACTGGGAAACTCCAGATTGTAACCCGAGATGTCTAATCGAAGAAACAGTGCCAAACTAAAACTGGGAAACTCCAGACTGCAACCGTTGCACCTCCAAATCGGTCACGCCGATCGCGCCCTGCCGCTCTGCCAAGAGTAGGGCCCGGCCAGTTACAGAGCACACAGTGAAGCGTGCAAGCAATGAAAGATGATACTGTCAACATGGAAATCAACATGTTTGGATTAGGCAAGTAAGGTCCCTGCAAAGCACAATATGGGCCTCCAACGAACGAAGTCATCGATGATTGCTTTCGACTCTTGAACAACATGAACGGATCTTACGTAGCACACTCCATATGTCAAGACATGGCAACATGTGTCCAAAAAAAACTGAGTCACCAATAGATGTTGAGTCACGCAGTCAGCTCGTGTCACCCCTGGAGAATTACAAGATGAACAATTATAGGTTGAAGTCCAGGTGAAAATTTTGCGTCCTGCAACCGCAGCAGCTTCAATAGCAACACATGCTGTACCTGCACCCTGAAGGAGGACAGTGCAAATCCGAAAAAATTGCTGCAACTGTGCCACGGTTGGATGTTGAGGCTCCCACAAGATAAGAGCCTCCAAGCGATAAAATCATCGATGCTTCTTTCGACCCTTGATCAACATGAACAGATCTTCAACAACACAGCCTAGATGTAAATAAATGGTGTTTTGCCAAAAAAACTGGATCACAAATAGATGTTGAGATGCAAACATGAGGTCTCGTGACCTTTGGAGATCTAGAGGATGAACAATTATACGTTGCAAGTCCTGATGAAAATTTGCGCCCTGCCAACTCAGCAATGCCAATAGCCTCGGAGCATAAGACGTCGGGTTCACACAAGAGACGGTGCTGGCCTCGGAGCAAGACGTCAGCAATCATCGATACCAACAACTGATACACTTGAATGCGCGAACAAAAAGCCCGACAAGGCCTGACGGAAGAAATGATTGTTTTACTCTTTGCTACACAGCAACCCTTAGTTTCAAATGTGGATCAACCTGATTTTGTATCCTGCACAAGCACAGTAATGCTGAACCAGGGGTAGAAAGGACAACTTGCGCCAACTGCGAATGTTCAGGTTCATGCCAGACAGCATGCACCGTGCGCAGAGGAGAGGTCACAGAAGTTCCGCCCGATACAACCCTGCAATTGTTCAAAAATATGTATTGAGAGAATTCGGAACAGGTGACAAAAATTTGATGTACCACCGCTCAAAATGCTTCCTACATGCTTCCGGTCTCACTCATGTGTCCTGTTGCGATGATGTGCCCTCACCGAGCGGGTTGCTGGAGCCAGCAAACAGAAGATCCGTTCCCATACTCTCCAGTCCAAACTTCGCCACGTGAAAGAAGGAGGTGTGTTCATGACACCCAGGAAGTTACATGTTGCATGAGGATCACTGTGCTCAATCTGGACTTGAACGTCAACAAGTTGGTCTTTCATTGCAAGCGGTCAAAGCCAACATGAAAAGATGACAGCAGAGCGCCAATGCAGCGCATCATTTTCCAAGTCACACGTCGTCTTACATCCAAACACAGGCACAACATTCTGGAGCCAATGAGAGGAAAAGCTATCACTTTTTGAGTGAATGGAAAGAAAAGGTCTGGACAACACGGCTCAAACGTCTGCCATGCGAACCTGCCGCCTTTCGCCAGGAATATAACAAATGTCCCCAGAACTCAGCTTGTCTAGCCAGACATTGGCACGCAACCATTCAGACTGCTCGAACGCAGCATCACTGTCCACATCTAAGTCCTCAGCTAGCGCCATGAATCCTGGAAGTTGATTCCCACTGATTTCAGAAAATCGCTGCTGAACTATTCAGAAGCAAGTGAGCGGCCAAGGTGCCAGGGTCAGCATGACTGGGACCGCATACATGTAGACGGTATATGAGTACATACCCGTGGAGCTGTCGCCCAAGCGATGCGTGTCGTTGTTTGACTGGAGAATGGCTCGAAAATCCAAAATGTATTGCCAGGAATTCACATTGTCCAAAATCCTGGAGAACTAGGAGGGGGACGGAAACCAAGAAATATCTTGCGCTATTAATCGTCCTACGGTTCAAAAAAAGTCAATCTGGCTTAAAGTCGGACCAAGCAGCAAAGCATCATGCTCTCCGTATTCAAAGTCTTTCAGATTTAATGTAGTGCTGTTCTGCACGGTGACAACGAAAGGTTTGCGAAACAAATGTTTCGCAAACGATGTCTTCGCCGCTTGCGACGGTCCCTGTAAAGCATAGAGCATGTACCGCCTGATGAAAGGCAAACAATGACAGCATTCATGGCCCGCGCGTAAATGCATGAACGGGTTTGTTTAGAAGTTTCACATTCGAAGCAGCATGCATCTTTACAGCAAAAAGACTAGGCAAGTAAAACCGGCGCAACCACGCGTTGCTTCAAAAACAAGCGTCTCTTTGGCAAATTTGAATTGCTCCAGGAACGTGGCCAGGTTTGGGAATAGCGGGTCATCAATGGCACGGAAAGGCAGCCGAGTTCCGGCCAACACCTTCGCCACCCTTTCCTGGTACAGTCTCCTGACATGTCTGCTCTGCTCTCTCAACCCTGGGCCAACAACTATAATGTTGGAACTGGGATCTCCCTTGAAGAAAACGAAACAATACTACCGCCAAGCATCAATGCCGCGGTTGCTTCTGCTGCTTGGACAGACTGCGCATTCAACAATAAAGTTCGATAGCTCCGGCGGCATTGCAGCAAATAGCTTTGGTACTGCTCATGCGTGAACTTCCTGGTCTGAGATTCCCCCGAGGGAAAGACAACCCACAATGGAATGTGAACGCGACATCTAGCCACAAGAAACGCACTGCATAAAACTAAGACTAGATCCAAGCATCTTTACACACCACCAGGATGTTACCCAATTCGGGTTCACGTCATAATCCACAAACGGGCGCCAATTGGTCCAGTTCCACAAAGAGCCTGTCTTGTCGCAAAAGACATAAAAATGACTTCTCGCACGGGACACGGCAACATCCTTGCCGCGCGCATGGTTGCATTGGACATGCGGTTTCAAGGACCCAAAGGCAAAGCATGCGCAGTTCCTTAGACTCTGCGCGGGGCGGGGTTATCTACCCCGTCATTCAACAACAACAAGCAGCGCTAGTTACGGGTGAAAAGCTTTAAAAATGACAAGACACGTCCGATCAATCCGACGCTCGAATGTGAATTGAGCATGCAAGTGCACACGGCCAGTGTCGGAGCCCGTAGACTGCTCAATAGTCAAGCTCGTATGCTTGACCTTTTCGGTGAACCTGCTGGGAAAAATCTGCGTCCCCCAGTCCAAGAAGCTTTGCACCAACAATTGCCCTGCAGCAGGCCACCACTGAGCCACCTGGCACGTCAAAGAAAAACATGGAAACAGAAAGTTCTGGGCTGCGGAAAAAAGACACATGGTGAAAAGATTCCTGGTATCAAGGCGAGACACCGACTGACCCTGCAAGAAATCCCCATTGAATGTCAATTGGATGTCAGCGCCATGAATTCTTGGCCCAATGGCCGGTTGAGATGCTCCAGCAGGACGAGACTCGGGAAGAAACAAGACTGCGGATGGCCCGTTCCATAAACTGATTCCACGCTTCAATTCATCCATCTCTTCCGGCGCATCTATCAGCGGCGTCACTCTTTCTAGAAAATCTTCCAACACCTCCTTGCTAGCATCCCGACTCAGTCGTTCAGGCGTTGGCAAGGACTGTGCGATGCGACTAAAAATTTTGATGGCATCGCGCCTGGACTGCCGCAACTCATTGGCACTCGGCATGTTCAACGGGCCTCCTGTTGCCCCAACTAATATGGTTTGGAATTAGCAAAAACAGAAGTACATGTCAAAGACACGCAACCTTGATGAGCACGATTGACTGATGTCAAGTGAAGCTGGATGACAACTCCTGCTCTAACCACCTTGGAGCCAAAAAATTGCGACCAGCCAAGGTCAAAGCATGATTGCAGCTCACGGTTTTGCTGAGTTCAACACAGGCCAGCCAGCAAACACCGCAATAGGTAGAGGCAACCCAACTTCTGCGCTACAGATCACTTTTTGCTTTTTCCATCAAATAAATATATACATATATATAGATATTTATTTATTTATTTATACGTATTTTTTTTTGAATGTATACTGAAGTGATCATCAACGCAAATTCCGCGGAAAAAATGAAAGTATATCAAACCAGAGAGAGGCAAACCATACTTTTGCAAATGGAAGCTCACATCAGGCAAACAGAGTCTCTCAGTTGTTTGTCGTCTGCTTTCACGATTCACGTTGGGGAATGCACGGCCAGCGCATTTCGCTGCAATCTGTCAATCTCAAATGGATCATTCAGCGGTACTCAGAAATCGTTATGTATCACACGGTTATTTTCAACAAAAATGCCACTGATTATCCAAAGATCCGCTCTTAACTTCCCAATGCTTAGCAATGAGAAGCAACAGTGATACAGGCATCAAGTCCCAGTGCTCAGCAATAGGAATCGAAGTGAGTTGTGAAACAGCAACAGGCCTGAGGACACCCCACAAGCGGGCGTTACGGAATGAAATAAAATCAAAATGTTCTGTTAAACATCCAAAGCACACACTGCACCCTGCAAATCACGTTACCCAACTGGGACCTGAGCTTGAGAACTCACTCATCTCCCGCACTGTCCTCTCCTCAGACAAGACAATGGCAAACAAGGGAATACGTTCAAGCAAAAAATTACAGTCTCGGAAGCGGACGGGCCAAGTCAGCGCCAGCGCCGGCTGCCTCTTCTCCACCTGGGCCAATATCATTGACGCAAAACAAACATTTAAACCATTTGGACTTGCCTGGCATGTCGGCAACCCTGTCGCCTGCCAAAAGGACAACAATCTGGCGGGAAGGAACATGCTTCGCAATCCGCACCTTCACCTTCGTCCCCAGCAGCTTCGTCAGCTTCCGCACGGTCTGCGTCGCCTGCCCGCTGCGTCTCAAGCCGATATCAATAACCATTATATAAGCTCCACGCTGAATAAAAACCGGCCATCTGTTTATAATTTCAACTTCAATCACCAGCTATGCTATATTCGAAAACCATCCTATCCCTTCGATGCACCACCGATTCAATAAACACCATATCTTTGCAAAGCGGTGAGACAAATGGACGCACGCCTCCGGCAGCATCCACGTCACCGCCTGAAAGCCCAGCGCTTGCAAGACGAATCTTATCTGGAACGGATCCCACCTGCAGCGCAGTTCTGCAACAGCTTCTCCAAGTCTTCACGGGAAAGGTTCTTAGCTGCCTCCCACGAACCCATGTGTACCAGGATTGTTGGCACGCAAACATGGATAAGCATATTCGTTCATGGCACATGGGCGACTGATGGTTGATACGGTGCGTAAAATATTGCTTTGATACCTTGATCAGGAATGACATGGTCAGTTGATGGTTGGTCGATGGCTAACAGCTTACAAATACAACGCTTCATGCGACATTATGGGAACTAAGAAATGAATGACGGGGATACAGGGGAACAAAATTGGCAATGGCAAATGCTGATTCCACCATTATGAGTTACCTATTTCACTATCTGCACTGTCTTCCAGTAAGAGCAGCCTCTTAGAGGCAACGCATCAGCGCCTTGACGAGCGTGGCGCGGCGCTTGCGCAACTTCTTGTGTTGTCGCGCTGCTTCGCGCAGGTTTTGGCGCAGTTCTGCGCGCTGGCGCTTTAACTGCGCCAACTCTTCGTGAAGCAGGCTGGCCTGAAGCATCAAAAGTAGGGGTCTGTTTCCAGGCCCAAATCAAAAAGGGAAAACAGGGGACATCACTGGGGACCTCTCAAGTAGGAACGGAGATGGGCCGCCTTCTTCTTTCTCCGCGTTCTTATTTCTCATTTGGAGCTATGCTTTGATGCGGCAATTGTTTCAAATGGACAAAATTGTGTGAATGTGGATCGAAATTGAATGGTGTTGGGACAACTGAAAACTGCTGTGTCGCACTGACGACACCAAGATGAGTCGCTGCTGGTGATTGGTGAACCACACAGTTTTGACCTTGATCCGTACTTCTCCTTCCAAAATGCGTGAGAGCGGAGTTTCACCCTGCGATCATCTTACTTTTAATTGATGATCTTCGAATCTCTTTTGCAGTCTTATTGGACACATAGAGACCTGCATTCGTGTGCAAAAGGCACTACCCAGGAAAAAAAAATGAGAGCGGAGTTTCATCCAGTTTTTTCTTGCTATGACGTTATAACTTGCCACACGCTGCGTTGGCTACGATTTCGGTGGATTGGTTTCCAATTTTACGATGATCAATGGGTAATTCTGAAATATTGCAGTACAATCTCTGTTCTCGTTTGCTGTGTGATGCCATACGTTACGATGTTGACGACCACCTTTTTTAGTCATTGCTGCCTTTCTACAATTTTCACTTGGTCTGTGTAGACTCTTGTTGATGCGTTTTGATGGATTGGGATCCTTGAACGCTTGGTAGTTGTGACTCGTGACCGCAGCCAGTGCTAAAGCGGCCTTCCGGGAAAAAAAACAAGTGGGTTTTGTTTGTTGCTTGGCATTGTTGGTGGTTCTCTGGTTGCCACATTGTAAAACTACGTTGTTCGACCAAGAGTCTTCTTGGGCCTCCAATGGAATTGCGGGAATGTGATGGTTGATGCGGAAGGACTATTAATCGCTTTCAATCTTTGTTATTTGACGTTATCCATGGTACATCTTGTGCTAGTAAATTAACGTGCAAATGTAGGTACCCACGATGTATGATGGATATCCTTTTGGATTCACCATCAAGTGTATCCCAGCAACTCACTGTGTCACCAATGCACGAGCTTTCAAAAGCTGTCGCTGCATTGCGGTTGGAAAAACTGGGTTTGGATGCTTAAAACTGAGCCATTATGATACGGCAGGCATATGGATAGATGAAAGTGATTGAAATTGTGTGACTTGTAGGTTCACTAGTGGTTGATCGTTGTGGCACAATGATATTCCTTTCTTTTGGGCTGCGTTCGAGTCGTTCTTGGATTCAGGACTTGCTGCACCTGGATTGAAACTGCCTGAAGCGTATGCAAGGGGTCGCATCTTTTCCTGTTATGTTCCAATGCCATGTTCCAATGCTTGTCATGTTCCAATGCTTGCTGAATGATTTTGGAGTTGGGGGCTTGGGGGGAGGAGCGGGCCAGCGACGTGAATCTCACGTCAAACATCTCGATCTGCCCGGCGGTCCCCGGTTTTCTGGTCTTTGCATTGGCTGGAAAACTTGTAAAAACGCTTGCGTTCGCGCTTATCTAGGGCAAAAAACCCGCAAAAAGATGTGTTTTAACGTTTTTATCAAAAATCAATTTAGAAATCGGCAAGCTTGGAAGTACCGAGTGTTTTTTTGACGTTTTTGGTGGTGTTTTTAGCAATGCTTGGGTGTTTTGATGGTGATGTTTTGACGGTGATGTTTTGATGGTGATGTTTTGACGGTGATGTTTTGATGGTGATGTTTTGATGGTGATGGTGGTGGTGGCGGTGGTGATAGTGACGGTGGTGATGGTGACGCTGGTGGCGGCTATGTTTTGGTGTTGCAATGGTGTTGGAGTGGCTGTGTTTTGCTAGTGGTCGGAATTTTTGGTGACGGTTGTGTTTTCGTGGGCATGTTTTTGCAGTGCTGTTCAGGTGGTGTGTTTTTTGTTGTTGTGGTGTGTCCGTGGTGGACTGGCGGTACGTATACGATACACACAGGAACAAAAAACGCACCTCAAGCCATACCAAAACAACCCAGCAACACAAAGACAGGAACACAACGCTCTGCTTCAAGCATACCAGAAGCATACCAAAAGCGTACAGACAGCAACGCGAAGCATACTGAAAAATACAGTTTGAACAAAAAAAATGTCATGCACATCCAAAACACAGTTTCTGGAACAAGAAGCTGCCAGCGGCATAGAGACAGGAAAATAATTGACATGACAAGCACGCAAAACAAAACAAGAAACATATTAGAAACATACGGACAGCAACATGAAGCACACCAAAAACACACAGAAGCAAGAAACATGTCAGAAGCATACAGAGAATAAGAAATTCTACCTTCCTCTCAACTTAGCTTGCATTCACCACCCTTTTTGAGAACACGATCATCCAACTGACTGTCCAAAACATCTAGGAGGAAGTACCGACAGTAGATATCCGTGCAAAGCAAACCAGGACGCATCTTAGAAATATACACACTGTGACAAGAAACACGCCAAACCAAAGACAGCAGCATGCAGCATCTCACCACATCTCTTGACCATGATGACAAATGATTGCATACGTAGCGCCGCTGATATTTGATGTGCCTATCCATGTACATCCTTTTGCTGCATTCCTTTACAGCCCCGCAGCTTTCGTTCACCTGCCCGGATCTCAAGTCTAAATAGGCCAATGCCGTGATTCCCCTCTTGAAATTCTGATTGGATCAACCTTCTGTCTGTTTTTGCGCAACAAGTGGCATGATGCGACATGAAACTTCAGGAACCAGCACTCATGATTTTTTGGAAGCGAGATTCTTCAGATTTTGGCTCCATGATCGAGCGGCGCTCCAACCAACACTGTGAGTTGGCTTTTGTGTTGAAATTTATGCGATTGCTTTGCAATTTGCTTTGCCATAACGCCATGGTTCTCGGCAAGGGAAGGATTCTCGAATTTTATCGTTTCGGAAGAAGAATGTTGGGCTTTTGTGACCCTGAGACATTGATTTCCACTTTCATTTTGTTCCTTTTCCGACATTCATGTCCCTGTTTTTCTTGTCAAGGCTCGATTTTTTCAGGAGCATGTTTGATGCAATGCTGGCAACAAGACGTTGAGGCAGAGGCGTGGAAGCGTTTTCCGAGCAAGTTGATCCTACAATATATCGCAGCATCTGGAGATGACATTTCATGATATTTTATAACTTTGCCAAGAGCCTCAAACATTGAATGTGGATAGGGCACAAGCAAAATCATCTGGAAGTAGTGGTGCTTGTTACTTCGCGCGGCCTTTTTGATCGAGCCTTTCTCTGACTTTGTCTCCGACAAATTGTAGCAATAAAGCCACCCTCCAAGCCCAAGCTTGGACGCTACAGCATGGCGTTTTCAAGCCGTTCTCATCGCTTGGTTCTTTCTGTGGTTCCAATTCTTCTCATTGCGGAGATGATTGGGGACTGCCAAGCGTTTAAGGCACCGATTTCACTGTTGGAAATTGTTTCTTCACCAGTTGCCCAGTGAAGGCTTTAAGGTTCTCAAAAACCCTCAAACTGTGAAGTGGACCACAAGTCGTCTTTTTTTTTGTGGTAGAAATTGCTGTCCATGGCTATGACTCTCTGAATGCCTCATAGGTGCGATTCTCAGCTTGTTCGCGAAACCACGAGGCACACACGGATCGCTTCAATGATTCCGATGTCGAAATGAAGCAATTTGATGCGACGTCTTCGGGGAAACAAGTGGTGGATCATCTCCCTGTGGGCTGGACGGTGGCTCTTTACAATTCATATCACAAGAGCCTTGGACGGCCCACGGGGACTGCCACTGCTTGGTTCATGAGGAGTTGCCACCTATAAGGGCCAGTATTGAATTTGTCCTGTTGTGGTTATCCGAAGGGGTGACCAACCCGTTCTTGTCAATAAAGGAGCTGTGTATTTGGGTTCCCCCATCATTTCCACAGAAGGTTTGCTTTAACCTGTTCGGCTTCCTTCCAGTGCAATATCCCCCAACCTGCTGTGAAACATTGAAACCGAGGAGGTTCCTCAAGATCACGAACAATGCTGTCGGCTCCAGTGGGTTCCTAAACAACCCATCTGACTTGAGCGATGGTTGGACCCATGAAAGGCCGAGACAACAGGGCACAATCTGAGAAAAATGATGCAATATCCATGATGCAACTGATGCAACATGCATCTGCAAAATGCAGATTTGATCAGATTCTAGACGATTCTGTGAGGATTCCAGCAAGAGTATTGCAGAAGCATTGAAAGATCTGAAGGGAAAACCGAGGGGTCCAATACAATCAATCAATCATTTTACAAGATTCTGCTTATTTTTTGCAAGATTCTATTTGTTTTTTTGCATGATAATCATTATAAAACAGGATGTTCACACGAACAGGGCGGGCAGGTTCCTGGTGGTCGAGGGTGGCATGAATGACATCGCGCTGTGGAACACCCACTTCCAACGATACCTCAAAATCACTGGCTCAGGTGCGGGGCAGAGCCTGAAAAGGTACCTGGAAAGGTGGTGAAATGTCGGTCGCTGAGTGGTACATCCCAGTTACAAGTTGGTAAATAAGCCATTTAACTATGATGATATCAACCATTTGCCTAGTAGTACTCGAGATCTAGTGACAAACCAACTTAGCGATCCGTATGGGGTACCACTCCTAAGCTCAGCACCGCAATTCCTATGCAGCGTTGGGTTCGTCCATTGTGGCGTAGTATTCGCAAGTTTTTTTTGGGCGTTTGGTCAAAGCGGCCTTGAGAAAGCCCGGTCCTACCAGATATCATATGCATGGGTTCGCTTGAAATCAGGGATCTGCATGGTGAACTTGAACGTCATGGCCTTGGTTCATGCAGAGTGTTGACCATGCAGTACCCCTTGGTTGACAGAGAAGTAGGTAGTTATACACACCGGGTTTGTGTATAATAGATCTCTGGTTTCGTGTCAGGTGCAGATACTCCCTTCGCCTCAGTTCTTTGCTTTGGCAGGACAGGTTGGTGCTTCTGGCGTAACTGACAAGTTCTTGCCTGGAAGCTATGTCGATGAGCGCCTGTTGGCCGAGAAGGTCTGAGCCTGTGCGGGTTGCAAGCAGCTTCCGTATTAAATCGATGGGTGGACAGTTTAGATGTCCAAAACGTGTCAGAAATGCATCTGGTATCTTGTATCTGTAGAATGAACATTTGTCTTGGTCTCAGGAAAGTAGACTCACCAGGGGTGCACCCTTCACTGCCGAAACATCGAAAGCATCCTGACCTCCAAAACAGTGTGGACCAAGACTTTTGGGAAAAAATCCAGATTGTTTTTAGGTGTCACACTGGGTAGCAGTCGAGGTAATACATCATTCAGCACCATGTGCAGCTCCATGCTTTTCGAATCTAGCTCTTCGCTGGGTAAATCGGACCCAACCGCTGTATCATAGTCGGATGAGTCGTTTTCGTTTTGTCGGCAGCACGTTTCCGCGCATGTTCTTGAATCTCTCAGCCCATCCTGGAGGTTGGGAACAGGATCGCCATAAAGAGTGCCAATTACTTGAACAAGCATCCTGGCACATGCTGGCAGTGCAGGAACCATGTTTGAACCTGCAAGCCAGACGTTTCGGAATTGACATGTCCACCCTCAAGCGTGCGCGGCCCTACCTTGACTTAATATGTGACTGTTTGTGCGACTCGTGTTGAATCGGCAGTGGCTGGACCTGCTAAGGTACATCAAAATGAATTCCAACTTCGACATTGTCACACAAACACAAGTGGGCGAGTGGGAGAAGTTCCAGATTGTCCTTGTGGAGCATCCACTGAAGCAATTCATCGGACAGACAATTGGCCTCTACAATATCGACTGGTTTCGCTTCTTGCGTATGCGAAACGCCGCTTGGCCTTTGATCAAGGCCCTGATGCAACTCACTGATGCACCTCACGTTGCACGTTGACCGTTCGGCTTTCATCCTACCATTGTGACTGTCAGTTGCCAAGGCCAACGCTGGGGGAGTAGATGGCAGTCCAGAATCGCGTACCAAAGAAGTGATGCCAAAGGATTGGTATGACTGCAAGTTCACGGTAGTCGATGCAGGCAACAACAAGGCCTATGCGCCCATGGATTGGCTCGGGGATGGACTCCACTAGGTCCTGTTAGTTCAGATCTGTTTTGATTTGCTCTGATTTGAATCTTTCTGAATCTGTTTCCCAGCATAGCAAAGTGGAGAATCAATTCAACTAAAGTAATTGATCTCGAAACTATTAAACTAACACAGATTCTAATCAATCCAAACTAATTCATCTCTTGGGCGATTGCTGTCAGGTGGCCTTCCACAACCACCAGCACAGTCGTTTCTTGAAGATGGAAAGCATCACCCGCTCCAACTTCGCTGAGTGCCCTCCACCGGATGGGACTTTTCCAATGCCCACGGAGCTCACGATCACCGAATTGGACGTCTTGGTCACCGACACCGTGGATGCCAACGTGTCTTGGCCAGCAGAGTCAGCTCGTTTCGAATGCTTTCTGACCTGATGTTTCAAAAAGGTGCAATGTGGAAAGCCGCATTTGGAAGCAATTTCAAAGCTATTTCAAAGCTATTGACTGCAACTTTTGATGGTCGGATGTTTGTCTTCATTTGTTGAAATCCTGTCCATTGACATTTCTGCATTGACACTGGTCAAGGCTCCAAGCAAATTCTTGTTGTGAAGTTCCCATTGATGTTTGAATTGAAATATTGATCCAAAACAATCGTCAATGGGACTTCTTACAAATCCTAATATCATCAATGGCCACACGTCATTGTTGTTTGACAATCAGATTTCGTTGTCATTCGGACTTTTTCTGAACGCGAAGCACGGGTTCTTGTTTCAATCTGGAGGTTTGGGGCTTGAGGATGGGTTCGCTCGGGGTTGCATTTGTAACCCTTGACAGCTGTCCATAAATGTTCGTGGGACGGCCCTATGGCGTTCGTGCTGGAGTTTCTCATATAGTTGTGTCAAAACATGACTCTGTGTCGCGGATTTTTGCCTTTCCTGCAATACAGGTAATGTTTCAGGTGTCTCTTGCATTTTGGCCTGTATGCATTTTGCGTGACAGGCACAAGCTTCATCCTTTCTCTATTTCCGTGGCAGGTGCAGCATTTCAGACATGCGCCTCTTCACTTTTTGTGGCAGGCGTAGGTAGTGCTTTAGAGGTGTGGCCTGCGTGTTCTTGTTCCTTGCCCTGTAAATTGTAGTGCCTGCGCACAATTGTTGTTTTCTTTAAACAAGCAAAATCGTTGGTTTTTGCTTGGTCGCGCTACTTCCAGACATAACTTCTTCATGATGTTGCCATGCTTCGTACTGTACTGCAAGTGGGGCAAGCAGGTTTTGGCACTCAAATTGTTCTGGGGAGAAGCAGGTGCTAATGTCAGCTTCTTGGCACCATTATTTGGGGAATTACAATCTGAGACTGCTTTTCTTCGCACCGCCATTGGCGGAAACATGTTCAGAGTTGCCACACAAGAGCGTTTCACAGTGTCTCACAAGAGATCTGCATCTTTCGTGTCGCCTCAAAAGAGCCATGAAAGTGTGACCATGCTGCCTTGCAACAGGTGTAGCGTCCCAAGAGTGTCTGACAAGGGCTCGCCAAGAGTGTCCCCACAGGGGTGTTGCCACAGGAGTGTCTCGACATGAGTGTCTCGCCCAAGAGTGTCCACACAAGAGTGTTGCTTCAAGAGTGTATCTGCCAGAGTGTCTCCAGAAGAGTTTTGCAAGAGTATCTCCACAATATCGCTTCAAGAGTGTCTCTACAAAAATAAACAAGTGTTTGTTATTCCTATGTGGCTTTTTATCATTTCTTTTACCAATGTATGAGCCTTTGGTGGTAGGATTTGTTTGGCAAGGGTCAGATTTTGGCGCCTTGGCAACATTGCAGTTTGCTTTTATGGAGAACATCTGACATTCAAAGAGTTGGAGACCATAGTTATGAACCATAGTTTTTGGTCAACATCTGAGGCAGTGCCAGCCGCTGCCTTGCCATCTTCATGGACCAGCGCCATGTTTGAGGTCAAATCGCCTGGCTGGGGAGCCGAGGTGCGAAAGTGCCGGGGGACCCTTCACTTATTTTCCAGGTGACAGTTGCGAGGTTAATGAGGGATGGTTAAGGGATGGTGATCGTGATTGTTTTTCTTTTACCTTGGTTAAACTTACAATAAAGGAAAGCCACCATTACGTCAGAAGCGGACTGGCAAAGGGTAGCATGCATTTGGCCCTCAATCTTGCCAGGAACTGTCCAGGAAGCCAGCAGCGACATGTTCTCTTCTGCAAAGAGTATTCTTTTGACAGTCTTCACTAGGAAGTTCTTGATATTTGCTCTGCATCTTTGCAAGAACAAATCAGTAACAGCGAAGACTGGTTCATCCACAAGCCCCAAGCTGTTTCAGAACCGTGCCCTTTGTGTGAACCTTGGAGGTCTCAAGTTATGAGCACGGGCCCCATGTGGCGCTATATGCCAGCGGCATTGGGCGCTATGCTCGCATGCATCAGACCTATTGCTGTGAACATGATGATGCTGGTATTTGCATGGGCTCTGCTACATCAGTAGGTTCCAAAGGGGTTGCAAGGGAACTGGGGAAATTGCAAGCTTCCAAGGTTTAATTTGTTTGTACAGCGGCTTCATTTTTTCACTCGTGCCCAATGCGCCTCAGTTTTGCAAGCATTGCGCATGGCAGAGGCCGAGTATGGCATGTACAGGGGAGGAGAGGAGAGAGGAGGGAGGAGAGAGGAGAGAGGAGAAAGGAGAGAGGAGAGAGGAGAAAGGAGAACGGAGAACGGAGAAAGGAGAACGGAGAAAGGAGAAAGGAGAAAGGACAAAAGAAAAGAGAAAGAGGGACATCATTGTACGCAAATGGCACTGGGGTTCAGACTGCCATTGTCCTTCATGTTGCGGAGTGCCATTGCATTGTGAGACATCCCTAGAAATGCAAAGGTTTAACCAAAAAGTCTTCAATGTACGCGCCCAGCAGGATTCGCATGGTTTTGCCAGGATCATATTCTTGTTTCTTCCACTCGCTTTCTAAAATCATAATTTGCGCACGGATCCTTCAATAGTGACCTGCAATGGCTCATTGCATTTGTTGGCTCTTGTTGCGGTCTCCGTTTTTGGGCATCTATCGGTTGGGTCTCTTTGGTTTGTACCTTTGGTTATGTTGCAACCATGAACTACTACTAGCAACCATTAACCATTACTTATTTACCGTATTTACTGTGAACTACTAATAGCCAGCTAGTAACCACTAGTTATTAACCCCTTACGAATAACCAGCTATTGACCATATCAGAAGGGCGCTTCTTCTTTCCATGCGCTTGGTCCCTGGAAAGCCGAGGGGTGGTCACGCCTTAGTGTTCTCCTCAACCTTCGTCCCGGAGTTCCTGATCTCGAAAAACAAAAACATGAAACACATGCACACACACAGACACACAGACACACACACACACACCAAACAGATTCAATGCACATCCAAAACAGATTCAAAATAGATTTGAAACAGATTCAAAACAGATTTGAAACCGATTCGAACAGGTTTGCACGACAAGGGATCCTACTTCAAAGTGGTCGGTACTTTCCATCAGCTGGTGGAACCCTACGTTGGCCGCTCCCTGGCGCTCCACAACGGTGTTCACAATGCTGGGTGCCCAAGGGCGAGAGCGATGGGTCGAAGCCTGCGACAATGCTGTTAGTTTTGGGCAAAGAACCATCAAAGAACTATTGTTAGTGGAAAGTGAGTTTTCTGGCGCCGGGTGTCGGGATTTGCCAAGAAGCCTGCACATGCGTGAACATCCGGAACCAAATAGATGCCCCCTGAGATTTGTATTTGTGAGTCTGTGAGGCATGTGCAACGGCTGGTTGTAAAGAGTTGATAGGGAGTGTCGAACCCGCACCGTGAACCTCACCCTTTGATGGTGGCAGTTTCATGAAGTTACATGGGCTCTGACGAAGTCTCGCCTTGAGGTCTTCTTGAAGATGGAGAATGACGCTCGGGCTAAGGGTGGGCCACAAGCCCTTCTAGGAGAGCTTTCGGAAGA
>VSDK01001136.1:28969-52327 GCA_009767595.1 Symbiodinium kawagutii
GGAAGAGCAATATCCCAGAAGACAATTTGCTTAATGAATCTGGGATATATAAGCAAATTGTATATATGATTTATGATTAAAATTCAATGATCATGCAGAGTGGCCACCAAATCTGGTGCGCCGGTCAGTGGTCGATGTTTTGCTACTGATACTGCGCATTTTCGGCTGCTTCAGGACGTCATAACGACCAGCCCCACGCGAGCTGCAAATGATTTTCCAGATTTCTGGCATTCTGAGAAGTTCACCGTGGTGGATGCTCACCGAGGATTTGTAGGCGGGGACGGGATGGGTCAAGGTAGAGATAGGTACTGTAACATCCAAATCTGGACGCTCAAAGAGCTGCAAAGTGTTGTGCACCAGATTTTACAGCTCTTCGGAGTGAGGAGAGGCTGCAGCTAATAAAAGGCATTACAACTTTTCCTTTCCAGAGAAGGACCGTGTTTCCGTGCTCCGCGAAAGTTACTGGCTTTTCTTTTTTTGAAAGAATTCATGTGTGACGAGAGTCGCCCAGCCGAAGAGAACGAGTTTCCGGGGCCCTGGCCCACCTCACCAGTTCACCAAACAGCAAGTGAAATCTTGTAGTATCTTATAGCATCTTATAGCAGCTTATAGCTGGCTTGTCTTCTCTGGAAAGAATTCATGTGTGACGAGAGTCGCCCAGCCGAAGAGAACGAGTTTCCGGGGCCCTGGCCCACCTCACCAGTTCACCAAACAGCAAGTGAAATCTTGTAGTATCTTATAGCATCTTATAGCAGCTTATAGCATTTTTTAGCTCCATGAAATTATTGTTTCAAATGGCAAAGCATCATCGGGCATGAGCACAGCCGCGCCGCCCGAAAGGTCTCCACAGTCCACACTACAACCGCTTCGTCCAAATTGAGGGTACCCAGATTCGTGGCAGTGGTAGTCTCAACAGCTATGAACTGAGCGACTTGGTGTCACAAGGAGCCATTGGGATGAACGTGAATCACGACGCCAAGAAACGGGGCAAAAGGAACGGCTTGAACAAAGTGGGGGCAACAGTGTTCAGCTATACATGTTGTTTTTTGCAGATGATAAGTGTAAAAGACCACTTGCACCCCAGAGATTTGCTGCGTGAGTTTCATTGCTGCGTGAGTTTCTGCAGTCGCTACGGCAATCACAGGAGCGGTTTCCGGATTTTTCCCACAGGAGCTGCTCCCGTTCCTCTGAAACTTGTACGCTCTCTGAATTTGAACCGAGGCGAATTGTCCGAGAAACTTGTGTTGACGCCAGCGGGAGGCAACAACTTTGCTATTTTCAATCCAACCCACAACAAGTACCTGCAGATAGACGCTGTGGGAACTGGTTGCCTGGTCTCGTAATTTTGTGTATGGTTTTCATATCTTGAATCTTGGCATGATTTTGGAGCCGGTTTTTTACCGGCAAAATGTTCACTGCAGCGAGCCTGCAAAGGTTGTGTGAAATTTGGAGATCGGGTGGTCATTGCCCAAACTTCGGACGGCGGCAAGAACCACTGTGGCTGGTACGGCTGCAGGGTCGGTCAGATGATCAACAACAAGATGTATTTTGGCCACGGTGGTGCCTCGGCTCTGCAACATGCTGCAAGTTACGTCCTTGGTGGTTTCTCAAGCCATAGGGGTACCCCAAAATCATCCAATGTTAACCATCTATATAGTCATTATATAGTCATAAACCACCAATTCAACCCCATTCCAAATCTTATTCCGATCTGTTCGGTGCTAAGCTTAAGGCCTTCATCGGGAGCTGAATCGGTGACAGTTCCAGGTATGTTTCTGTTTGCGATTTCGTACCCTGTGCGTACCTTGTGGACATCCCATTATTCGCACAAGGGCAAACCAAGCTACTATAGCAGACTTAGGAAGACTCATTGTGTGAAGCAAATGACCATAAAATGAAGCGCAGCGCTGCTAAAACCATACAGGCAGGACCAAATGAGCAGAACCCACATGAGCAAAGCCCACATGAGCAAAGCCATACGAGCAAAGGCCAAAAGGAGCAAAGCCCAAAGCCATATCATGCCATGTCCGTATCAAATGAAACCACATCAAGTCAAAACCAACGGGCGGAATCGGCGCCATCAAATCTGAAAAACTTGGTCCTGGTAGTGTAGCCTTTACTGAAAAAATGCAGAGAAGAACCTTGGTCCTTGAAGGATCCTTGAAATGACAAAGGACTCACTGAAGGATCCTCGAAATGGATGTTTCAAAAATGGTTGGTTTATTTATTGCTACAAATGATTTGGATGATTTCGGGGACTCCTATTTTGAGAAACCATCAAGTGACTCACTGAATGACTGAATGACTTCAAGCCTGGCCACTACTTTGAGGCTCGGCTCCGTTCGGCTTCTATTTCCGTCCACCTGTGGGCAGCGGCGCGAGTGGCTGTATCAAATACGGAGATGCAGTGGTCATTGCTCAAACATCGGACGGTGGCAACAGTGGATGTGGGTGGTCTCTGGGCTTTGAATCTAGCAGTTCCACTAGAGGGGATTTTACATCAGCCAGGTATGACCAGAAACTATCTGTTTGGCCATGTTTTCGAGTGGTGAAATGGCAAGAACTCACTCAATGGAACCAATTTTGGTTGAGTTTTCAGAGCATTTTTGCACCAAGTGCTCCAGGTATGGTTGCAGAGTCGCAGCGATGTGGGGTGATAACAGCGCCCAGGCTGCTGCCTAGTACGTTTTGATTTTTCCTTGGGCCATCTCTTTGCATCTTTCTTTGAAATCGTTTCATTCTGTGTATTCTTGGGGCAGTGCACCAGGCCAGCAGCTAAGGCATGGGATTTGGCCATGGAACAGCAAGCCCGCACAAATTCTGGATCAGGCCTACACCAAACAGCGGCGCATCAGGTGACGTGCAATATGGGCATGGAGTAATCCTGGCCTACACGTCTAATGGTGGATGGACAGGAAATTGCGGTTAGCCGACATCAGTGCAACGTTTTCAGTACGGAAGTTTCGTGTTTTTTGGAGCTTCCACCCGTCAAAAAGCAAGCTTAAATGTTATTGCTATTTGAGAGGAACGAAAATCGGGACCCAAAGAATAGAGAAGCTGTGAACATAAGGAACCTCCCAACGGCAACATTCAGGTGGCTGGTACGGCTGGCGCGGGGGTTCGATGATCGGTAACGACATGATTTTTGGCCATGGCGGTTCAAACCCAATGCCGTTCTACTTGCGATCAATCCTTCCAATCTCGGCAGCGAACTCTTTGTCGGCCTCCGTTGCTCGGCGCCCCGAAGGGAACACCAATTCCAGGTCTGTGCTCATGCTGTCTTCATGAGCCTCGTATTCAGCATATCCAGGTCCTTCAACTGCTGGTTTGATTCAAATTGTCAATCCATCAAGACTATTGGCATCAAGATAGATAGCCAATGTTGATGGATGGTTTGTTTCAGCATTTTCATTTAGCAAAGGCTTAAAGGCTGTGCCGTCAAAGACATGATTTGATGTTAAACTTGAGGATGGCTGGTTAGGAGGTTGAGGTTGAGATTGAGGTTTAATATCACACTTGTTCGTTTTGGATTTCAAAATTGTACCCGTCGCCATTTACTCCTTGTGATCAAAGGTGTTTTCTCTTTGATTCTTGTTGGTTTTGGTTGTTGGGGAGTTGTGGGAAGGAATTGAATCGCGATGCTGAAGCATTGTCAGCAAGAATCATCGTCATCAAGAATGTTTGGTGCTTTCAATAGAGTCTCGCCATGTGCTCGGCTGTACCAGGCAAAGTTTTCCATTGCAGACGCCTTTTCCCCCATGCAAACGCTGGTTGGTCTTCGTGTGGGGTTGCACAACGCGGCGTCCAACCGCTTTCTCAAATTGCACGGAACGAACGCAGCAGCGAGCCCAACATGCGATGCCGGCTCAATGCCAGATGGTTGGCAGGCCAGATTTGCGGCCATGATGTTGGCAGGATCGAGTGAACTTCGATGCCGAAACATGATAAACAACTATGATAAATCATGTAGATGGTAAATGGATACTCAGTGATAATCAGATGGTTAGAGAATCGTTACTGGTTGATAAGAGGGGATAACACCAAACGAAGCTGCATCTTGCAGGAGCTCCAGGTTCGTTTGACAAAGCTTGTCTCCAGGTGAGATGCCTCAGAGACCTTGAGTGTTTTCCTCATCGTTAAGTGTGTCCAACCCTGTGAGGCCGAGAGATTCGACATTGCTTTTTGATTGCATTACGTGGCAGTACCAGAAGGGTAAGTTCTGAAAATGGTTGGATCATTTTTCTTCAACCTTTTCGTGTCATTTTCATTTTTGAGGTTGATGAAACCTTTAAGGTTGCCTTTGTTATGGTTAATGGTTGGATCATTTTCATGTCTTTTTAAGGTTGCTTTTGTTGGGAAGCTTTTTGTTTGGGACAGTGACGTTTCCAGCAGCTGGTGAACTGTTCACTGGGCCGGTGACCAAGGTCTTTGCGGCCAATGGCGAAGTAGGGCTCAAAGGCCGCCGAAGCTTGCGGTTTGCTGCTGTAGCTGGGAAGCTTAATTTCTTTCGGGAGAATAATTTGTTAACAGATGGAGAGGTTCAGTCATTTTTTTGAGGGAAAATTGACCATGAAATTCAGCTGAGAGCTAAAAGAAGCTAAGAGGAGGAATCAAAACCAGGTCAGTTCAGATGGGAATCACGTTGGCTCAGATTGGCTCAGCTTCGCTCACGCAAAAAGCAGACAGTCAAGCTTTGCGGCAGAAACGTGATCCGAATTTCTAACTTGATCAATAAAGGCCCATAGGAGCCCTAAGGCCTCCACTGTACATGGTCCCTACTGTGTTCCCAAGTGCCATGAAAACATTGCCTGTGGCGCACCCGCCTTGGCAACGAAGGAACCCCAACAGGGTAATAGGCAACTTGTAGCAGGATGTTTGTCTTTGAAATTTGAGGACAGATGCTCTTTCTGCTCTAGTCTTGAAGCAAAGCCATGCACAGATTGTCATTAGCAGCATGGATTCTCCACCACCAAACTGAGCTGAGGATGTCCTAATTCAATTTTATTCACCTGTTTCAATTTGCCGGCCTTGCGAGGCGTGTATGAGAACAAGTACATCGCTCTCCAGTCCAGCGGCAACGCCGTAGCTTCAAGCAACCTTGGGTCGTGGGAGCGCTTTGTGCTCGAACAGTTCGATGATGGATTTGCCTTGAAGAACTTGCATCACAACCTGCACCGCAGCAGCATCACTCTGTCAATCAACAATTGTGCACCACTCGACCCCGGGCGCACGCCGGGCAGTTTCCAGGCGATGGGTGGCCTGAAGGATGTTGGTGAGATGAAAGTCGCACCCCACATTGCCCACATCCTCAAAAATTCCATGCATGACCACACCAGTGCACATGTGCTTTTGGATTCTTTGGTGTGCGCACATGGTGCTTTGCTGGTTGTTGATTAGCGGTGTCAGTGGGCCCTGATGATGGGCTATTGTAGCTACCTGGTTTGCTTTGTTTGCTTTTGGTTCTCCTCGTTCTTCAGGTTTGTGTGTATGTGATTGTTCAGGTGCACGTTTGAGTCTCACAATTGTGTATGTTTGTGCTCTTTCGAAGCGCTGATTGAAACCCTTTCTGGGTATGGGTTTGAGACCTGTCGGTCGAACTGACTGGCTCAATAGCTCGTGAACTAGTTTGTTTGTTGGACAGCTGGTGGGACAGAAGCAGTCAGTGAGTCGGTCAATCAGAATGCTAGTTGCCTGGATTGTGTTTGCCAGTGGGGGAGTCAATCAGCTAGTGATTGAATAGGTCAGTTGGTTAGCTGGTGAGTAAGTAGGTAGTTGGTCCACTGAAAATCTATCAATACCAACCGAGGCGATTGACCAGTAGAAATAGGTAAGTATCCAACCAACATTTTGTATGGGACTTCCTGTGGGGTGATGTCTCTTCTTACTTGTCTCCCATCATTCCCCAAACAATTTACTGTTGGGAATCTTGATTTTTTCTGAAGAGTCGTCCTATTTACTGGTGTCCGGCCCTCTGGCCTTCACATTTTGACAAGTCAAGCTTAGCCAAGATGCATTTCGTCCCGCATCCTGCAAGATTCCTCGAATTTCGACAGAAGGTTTCCAAGAAATGCAATCCCAACACATGGCAACCTTCGCTGCAGGAAATCCTCATCTTCACAAAGATATAGATCTGTTTGCTGCACCGGTTTCTCCATGCAGATTTGGCAACAGTGCTGGCTAGTCAGCTAAACTGCAAGGAGCTGTGCACATGGCTTCAACCCTTGGTCGTTGTGCAATGGAAGCGTGCCATGGGTTCAAACGCTGTTGCTCAAGTTTTTAGATTCAGCAACTTGTGCTGTAGGCTTGCCCCACATTTGTTCGGTTGACGGCAATGCTATACCGCTGGCTTTGCTGGATGGCAAGGGTGTGAGCCCTTCCACGTGATCCCCTCCTCTAGGCATCCAAAAATGACACAAGCAAAACGTAAACCAATCAAAACCACATGAGGAGGACCCGTCCGGAAGCATCGCGCCTGCGAGGGATCTTCAACCTTTTTTGACATCTTTTTGGTACATCCTCACACAGAAACCAACTTAGCGGCCAAAAAGCCTTTCGCAAGGCAATTGTTGTCTGCCCGGGGGTAACCAGACCAAACTGGACATGCCATTTCAAGACCACGACGGCCACTCCACATGTCTCCACATACCTCTGTTTCTGGGCGAGCTGACTATTTACTGAGCTGAGTATCTTGCACGGGCATGGTGCTGCTTGTACTTATGGTGATGGTTAAAAAGACAAAATTGATAAGTTGCAGTTGCTTATTGATCACTTAGATACGTCATGTCCAACCCTACAGTTTTTAATGTTCGCTTTACCGAGTGGAGTAGAACCCATCTCGATATCTTCTGAACCTCAGTCCTCGTGTTGTCATTGCCATGACCTGAATCTGGGCCAAATACAAGAACAGTATTTTTTGGGCTGCGCAGCTCCACAACGTTGCGAGTCGAGTCGCTGAGTAAGCATTGCCCGTAAGGTACCTCGAAATGTACAACAACTGTTGCGTTCGGGGCACCGCTGGCTCAACTGGAACTGCCAAGAGATTCAGCATCGTGAAGTTGCCAGGAGGAGTGGATACTGTTCCACCTGCTGTCTGGCAGAAGGCTGGCGAGATAGCCATTGAATCGAACACCAGTCTGTTAGAAGCCGATCCGATCAGAAGCGGGACAATACCTCCCAAGTTACAGTGATTAACAGTGACACTTTAACAGTGGTTTCTCAAAATAGGGGTACTCCCAAATCATGCTCTTCATCAAGCATTTACAGTAATCAAAAACGTGAAATTTTTGGGGTGACCTATGGCTTGAGAACCCCCCGGCCTACTATAATCGGATCTTTTCAGATCCGCCCCAGGTGACCAACCAAGTGTGCACCGGAGAACCTTACACTCGGGACCAGTGCCATTTGGAGGTTTGCAACGGCTGGTCTGGCCTCACAGAGGCAGGTTGTAAAGCGAAGTGTGAGAACCAGGAGGTGAGTGCAGCTTGCGGACATCGTGCTCAAAGGCAGTTGTGCATGGCAGCGAGCTACCAACCCAACGGGGGCCATTGCCAGCTGTATTCTTCTTGTGGCCTTTTCGAAGCACAATCTGGGACCAACATTCTTCGAAAAGTGGATCCGTATGCCGGGATGTCCTTGCTCCAGTCCGCTGGCGGCGACTCTTTGCTTCAGATCACGGATGCTGATGACGACGAAGAAATGACAGAGCTTGGCATGGCTTTGGCTTTGGCTCTCATCAACATCAGCACCTTCCAGACCAAGCTTGCGCCAACCAACACATCGAACACTCTCGACCAACATCTGGATACCTTGACCGACTTGGTGTCTGGCTTCTATGCTGTCTTGCACGAAGAGATGAAGGAAGACGGCCCCCAGCATTGTCCCAAGGGCAACGTTGGTCTCATTCCCATGTGCATCTCTCTGTCAACCTGCCTTCTTCAAGCCAAAGTGCCAAGGCCTCAGATAATGCCCAGGTGGATTGCATGGAGCAGGTGCATTTGTAGGTTGAAGAATGTCGAGAGAGTTGTTCACATGCATTGAAATTCATGTTCCGGGGAAGCTGTTGGTGGAGAAGGCTGACAGATAAATTCAGGTTGCGGTTCTACCACGTATTTCACGAAGGGCTTGCTTGCGATTTTCCAATCGCACTTTCACATGTGCGCTTTAATGTGACTACTACATATTATCATCATTGTTTGTAGTATGTTGTTATGCCACTATGCCTATTATCACCATTGTTTTTATCATTTTTGTGATTTAAGCACATATATATATATATATATATAAATGATATGTAAGTGGATATATGTAGATGTATATATATATATATATTTATTTAGATGTATATATATATATGTAAATATACATATGTGTATTATATGCACATAACTATTGATACATACATTTATGGACAGGATGGAGTACATGAAGTTGAATGATCCCCGATCCCTGGGGCCCTAGTAGGGTATAGACTAGAGTTATATCTATACCTATGTACATACATACATACATACATGCATGCATGCATGCATACATACACATGCACATGCACATGCACATGCACATGCACATGCACACGCACACGCACACGCACACGCACATACACATACACATACACATAAACATACACACACACACATAAACACATACACATACACATACACATACACATACACATACACTCACACACATAAACACATACACATACACATACACTCACACACATAAACACATACACATACACATACACTCACACACATAAACACATACACATACACATACACTCACACACATAAACACATACACATACACATACACATAAACATACACATACACACATAAACAAATACACATACACATGCACATACACATACACATAAACATACACATACACACACACATAAACACATACACACATACAGATATACACACGTACAAATTTGGTGCGTCAGTTTTTGACAAGTGAATCGAACATCACCCCAGCTGGCGGGAATTTCCATGTATGTTTCACATTCATGACATCGTTGTGGTAAGGCCATCCAAAGTCTCCATGGAATTTTACGGAGCGATGATGGAGCAAGTGGCTCGCTTCGAGGATGTCACGTGGGAAACTGTCCTCAGAGCCTTGGGCATTGAAGGCAACCTGAATTTGGACAGCGCAACCATCCCCAGCAAGTTCGCCTGTGACAGTCGCGATCTTGGCAATCATTCATTGGTCCAATCCCTAGGAGCAGCACTTCTGCAAGAAGACTCAGAGATGGAACGAAGGTTGATCATGTCGCGTGCCTTGCAGCGATCTGTGGAATCTTCTCATCGCATCTTGGATTCTGTGGACACAACAAATCCTTGGAACACCTCCCAACACCAGCTGGACTCTGTTGGCGAGCAGCTGGCGAGCGTTTGGCGTCCGATTTGTGATGAACTGGGCTGTGACAGTTCAAACTACCTGGCTGCCAGGCTTAAATTGATGAACCACGGTACTTCATGGATCTTCATGGTTCACGTTTCTTTCAAGACGATCTTTGGAAAACGCCAGATTTGGGTTCATGCTGCTTCAAACCCAGGATGTTTACCTCGCCTCTCACCGGCAGACTGCCATGCTGCTTCAGACCAACTTCGCAGGGCATTTGCGGAACGAGATCAAACAGCGCACGAAACTGGAGAAGAAGGTGCTTTTTCATGGTTGACTTGATGGTTACGGTCACTCATGGTTGGCTAGTCATGGTTGACTAGCTTATATATGTTGATAATCATCATTGATAATGGTTATTGACTCCTAATCATGGATCATGGGTTATTGATGCATATGACAATTTTCAAAACAGGCTGTGACACTGAACTCATGCGAACTCATGCGTGTTCCTGGGACTAGTTTCGGCCACAAAAGTAAAAACACAGGAGACTCTTGTCATAAATGGGATGATTAGATTCCAAAGTTATCCGAAGTTTGATTTGAAGCGGGTGGGCCGTGCCGGATTTGTCATCCAAAACAGCCAGGTGCAACGAGTGATTGCTGGGAGAGATGCTCAAAAGTCTCTGGGAGAAATTGGTAACGGAGTCACCTGGGTCACCATCAGTGGGGTCACTTGAAGGGGGTCACGTCACCAGGGGGTCACCATGGCTGACCAGTGCCAAGGGAGCCGCTTCCGGGCCTCGACACAGCCGAGGTTCTGGCGTCCCAACGATGAGCAAGACTCTTCGGTGGCGCCTCGGAGCCATCTTCGCTGCAATGTTTCAACTTTGACTCAGTTGCAGTGCTAACTTCGATGTTGCAGACAGTTTATGTTTGTAGATTAGACTGTAAACAGTTTATGTGGATGTGGATTTGACTATATGATATAGATTATATGACTATTACATTATATACGATATTTGCCATGTTTTTTTAGGTTTTTGGGCTCCTCATCCCTTCCCCTTTCAGCTGGAGCCTTCACAGGAAAGCTTCCACGCCTACCATGCGAAGGGCCGGGCAGGGATTGAGCACATGCTGAAGAGGGCAAGGAAATTAGGCGTCGACAGAATGATGCTACTGGTCAATCAGGCGGGGTCACTGACTTTCATGTTTCAGCCAGGCAGAGATGGCTATGGGTCAATATTGAGCAACCAATCATAGGGGATAATAACCAACAAAACTATAAGGAAACAATGGTTCATGATAGGGGAACCAGGGTACAGGGTTTTGACCCACAGCCTGGCATTTTTGCAAGTATGGCCAGAACGGAAGGGATGTGTTCCACTTGATGTTGATTTGCCAAATGGGGGCTTTGACAGGTGTTCGAATACTTGCCTGTAGGACAGGCTTGGACTGGAATATGGTGCCAACAGAAAATCCGGGAGAAACGACACAGCAGTAGACGAAGACGAAACCCTGCTGTGTACCTCCAGGCGCCAGCCAGTCCTACCTTCAACATCCTTCAACCTACTCATTCCCATCATTCCCCTTCAACCTCAAAGCAACACCAGCCATCTGCAATCTTTGAGCAGGTGGACATGGCCTTTCACAAGCGGCCTTTGGAGCAGGAGGGGTTTGTAGAAATCCGTGATGTTTCCGAGACCAGGGATGAGACCAAGGATGTTGCGCACTGGTGGATGTTGATGCTCCAAATTTGATCCAAGTCACGGCTGTTTGGATTGTTTGGGTTTGTTTGGGAAAGATCGCAAAATCGGAGGTTGATCTTTCAATCTTGCAGCACATGTTTTGGGCCATGGCTCACATTCCTCCTCACTTGTAGATGTGGGTGATCCTTTTGGGTTCTCTTGAGTGCAGACTTGGCATCTGGCTTGCTAGTTGTTGAGGCAGCCACATCACCGCATACTTCCATTTGCCGAGGCGTTCGATCATGAGGTTTCGAATTTGAGCTTGGCTGCTGTCGAATCAGGTGAGGCTGTGGTCACGGGCAAAAAGGGCAGGTTATTGTCGTTGGAGATGGCTTATGTGTGCTCTTTATAGTTCGCATGATGGTAGAAAATCAGCAAAGAGATGGTCCTGGGAATTAAAAAAGCAATTTGGATAATTTGGACAATAGCGGTACAAGCAAGAAATGAACAATCAACCACAATCAATCATGAAGATGTACATCTGAGGAAATCGGCACAGTCAGCACCACAGGCAACTTCTGGGATGACTTGGCAAAGGTCTTTGACTGCATCGGATATGGCGCCCGCTTCTCTTCCACTGGCTACTCCTACAGAGCCGTGTCTGATTGAGGTTCTGCAGGCGTTGTGATGACGTTATTATGGGGTATGTTCATCGAATTTCATCGAATTGTTCATCATAAAGTCGTGGGGAAAAAGGCAAACATTGCCCAGAATCTATTCTTACGAAGAGTCATTTCCAGTCGAACAACATAATTGCTGGGTTACAGTGCTGCAGCAACGGCTGCGGGTATATTGTGGAATTCATTCTTGATAGAATTAAAACTCTTGTGCCCTTTGACAACCGATCCCAACTCATTGCACTCATTGACTTCCATAAGTTCCATCTTTTCAATCTGGTGTTTGGGTGTCTTGGATGAGTAGTTGACATGCTCAGTTGACATGTTTCTGTCGCTCGTGACGGCCTATCTCCTGAGGTTTCAACGACTATGTGTCCATAGCGTTCGGACTGTCGGCCGGCGACACTGGGTCGATTCGTTCGCTCATCGAGGGGCAAACGCCCACCCGCCTCTTGGAGGAAGTTGGAGGTGAGTTGGCTATGGGTCAATATCAACCAACCAATAATGGGGGTTAATAACCAACAATAATAAGGAAACCAATGGTCAATGATGGGGAACCAGGGGTACTGGGTTTTGACCCACAGCCAGTTGTGTCTGCGGGAGTTGAGGAAGACCCAAATAGACAATGAATCTGTCCAGTTCCTCGTTGAAGCTTTGACTCACATTTGGGAAGACACAAGCACATGCTCAAATGCTCAGGCACATCTTTTTTTTTTTTTAACTCATGTGAAATCATGCTGATCTATGGATGGCTATTTTGGCATGCATAAACCGACAGCACGGACACGAGACCAACGGCTCCAACTGCACGTTTGATTCCAAATCATCGACAACTCCGTAAATGGTTGCAACTGTGTTGCTGGAATGTGGGTGGCATGGCAGCTTGGATGAGTGAACTGAAATTCAGGATGCTCAGACTAGGGCTTTGTGCTGCACCACCATCAGACAGCCCCCTTTTAGAGCTCTGCAGTTTCTTGTCATTGTCATCAGTTGTCATCCCATTTTTTGAAAAACTGATGTTCATCAAATTTGTCATTCCGAGTTTCCCTCTTTTTTCGATCTGAGTTTGGGCTTCGATTTACGCGGCTTTTGCGGTTGGAGCGTGCACCGATATATTTTGGGTCGGAGCTCAGGCCAGTGACTGTGGGTGGACCTGAGGACTTGACACTGCCTCGGTTTCCGCCTCTAAGTCTCTCTCTTCCACTAACTCTAAGTCTCAAGATTATCATTGTCCTCTAAGTCTATGTTATTCCCTATATTAGATTAGTCTATATTCTCTTTTGTTCTCTGTCATTCTTTATTCTCTCTCTCTGTCTCCTTTGCTTGCCCCCCTGATATTTGCAGCTTCCTTCCATGGGGGTAGGCATTGTCGGCCGCAGGCATCGTTGACTGCGAGCTTCGGTTGTGGCTACCCGAGACTCTCAGTGACTGTTGGATTCATTGCTGCAGCACTCTCCACGTGGTACAATCCGTTGGTTTGCCCTTTTGGGGCGACCTATTTTGGATGGCCAAATATCAAATGCTCGCAAGCCCATGGCTTCTACGTGACGACCATTTGTTGCGTTTTTGATTTCCGGACCAAAGAACACAATTGCCGTTGAGGCGCCCAGCTGAGCAGTAGCCCTGGGTCATTGGATGTTTTTGACTTGATTTTGAACCTCCCATCGTTTGTATAAACTCCAGGCATTTTCGCTCTAGTCCTGCTTTTGATCGGCAAGAGGTTCATCCTCCTTGCCTTTCGGGGCGGAAACAAAAGCTGGTAGTGATGTGCCTGAGAAAAAAGATGCGAGATAGAAATCGTTCTGTTGACAGACACGATCTGTGCAGCTTTGAACCATGCAGCTTTCGACCGATTGCATTGGGTCGATTCAGCATTCCCAACGCACGAGGGTTTGTCCATGATTTGTCACAACATCACCTCCGTTGAAACCAACTTGAGTGCTCACTGGAGGAATCGAAGAATGTGGACCAGGACCACACGGAGACAGAGGATGTGGTGTAAAGATTGGATCAGTGTATATAATTACATGGCCGGTTTTCTGTGTGTGAATATGGGTATCAACTTTGTTGGATTGGGGTTTGGATTGGGTACTCCGAGGCCAAGGCCATCCCAAGCCCATTAGTTTGAACCCACGAGAGTTTGCAGGCCCTCGATCTGAGACGCGTTCCGGGAAGTTCTTGGCAGATCAAGGTTCAGAAGGTTCCAACAAGTCCCAGCAAGTTCCAGTGCAAGGTTTGGTCTGGAAGGTTTCGAAAAGTTCCGGCAAGTTCTGGTGCAGTTGGCAGATCAGGGTTGTGGAAGGTTCCGGGTGATTGAGGTGCTGAAGGTCCCGGAAAGTTCCAGGAGGTTGTGGTACACATAGATCTATTCAAATAGATTATATAATTATATATCTAGATCGCCCCTGCTGCTGGGGATACCACCGAAGCTTAATTTTTTTTTGGGGAGTTGCTTTGTGAACCTGGTCCATAGATTGCGAGTGTTCGATATCTATTCATCAACCTCCACCTCCCTCTCTTTGTTAATTCACTTTGTTGATGTTCATAAACCAGGTTCAATAGCTGCTGTGGCAATAGGTGTGACTTCAGCATACTTCCGACTTCGAAGGAAGTTCAGGTCATCCATTCTGGCCCTGGCCAGGTATATTGATATGGTTCTTCTTGTTTCATCTCACTGCTGTGCGTTTACAAGTACATTATTGTTGGTTTTATTTGGATACTTGTGAACTGTTGTTTATAGTCCCATTTTGAATAACTTTGACAGTGTTTGTGTGAATCTTCGAGGCAATTGCGTTTTTTTTCTTCTTGTCATCTCCCATTATTTGAACCCCGTCTCTTCCGACCAGCCCCACATTGCAGGGCCCCAGTGGAAGTCTTTTGTGCCCAGTGCTGTCACACATGCGCTGGAGCGCCAACGGTAAGGGAGCCCACGATTGCGCACTTTGCACGGTCACTCCCCCCAACCGAACAAACTTTTATTAAAGTTCATGATGTTTGATATGCCGTTTTTTTTTCGAACTTGTTGGGGTGACCTTGCTGCATCATGGAGTATGACAGACAATCGATGTTGCCTTTGGCTGCAATTTTGGATCAATGGAGCGGTGTCCTTTCTCTGCGGCCTGCAGCGCAAGGCAGCACTATCATGATTTCTTGGGCAATTTTTTCTTCACTCACACAAACTTGAACCCTTTTCTTTTTGCCCAGAGACTTTCACCCTTTTGCCTTTGTTTCTTGCTTCTGTCTCCAGCCTTTGGATAATTATTTTGGCTGCTGATGCATTTGGAGTCTGATCTTCTTTGTGGACGGAGACTTTCTATTTCAGCCACTTGTGTCTGTTCTGCTTTCCACTTGCCTCCCAATGCTTGCAGCGATCATCTTCTGGTTGAGTCAGTGGCGCAACTCAGTTGTTTGGTGATGCATTGTGGATTGTTTACTCTTTGTATGCAATGTGCCAGGGGTCCAACACGGCTGCATCTGCTCCCGGATCAACTTGTAGCATCGTCGAGAGCACATGCAATCAAGCTAGCTTTTTCAGATATATTTACGTTTTTTCCACATTGCCTTTGTGTGGGTGGCTTTGTCGACTGGGAGTGCCTGGGTCTGAATTCTTCAGCTGCAGACAATGTGGTTCAGAGCTGAGTGAGTTTGCCTCTCGGCCTCCCATTAGCCATGGCAGCCATATCGTCCATGGTCATTCGCCGAATCTTGTTGCTTTCTTTGATGCTCGGCGCATGGGGATGTTTGCCAAACGCCACTAGAGCCATTGACCGGAAGGATTTGAAGAATCTGATCACCGGTCAGTCGTATGCAATTGGACTGTGGCGAAATGGAGACTACCCTGCTGCCCGGCTCATTGCCAGAGTGGTCCAAATTGTGGTGCAGGAGATCCCATGGCCAACATTGAACAGCGATCACATGAAGCTGACTCACATGCTTCTTCCATTCCGCAGGTTGATTTGTTGCAAGTGTTTATAAGCCACAGAACAACATGATGAAGAAATCACATCATGCTGTTGAATCTCCATTCGCCCAATTCTTGTTGCAGCTGGTCACCCATGGTCCCATGGTGTCTGAACTCGTTCAGAATTCACTGTGACTGTCCGAAGTTTTGCTGCGGGTGCGTTTGCTGTTCCAGGTTGGTGAACCTCCTAAGTTCTTGCAGCTTCCAAGAGGGAAATCTGGGGAAACAAAGTTCCAAAGTGCGCAGAGGTCCACCCAGGTCATCCCAGGTTGATCTTCCAAGACTCTTGGATTCAAACTTCCATTGCCCCTCCAGAAGCTCCATGGGTTGCAGGGTTCCATTGTAGCGTTGCAAGGCTTCTAACCTTTCGATGCAGTACGTTGCAGCGAGCTGCAGAGCGAGGTTCCAAGGTCCAAAGAAGTCCTAGGCGAAATCCCAGGATCTAAGAACTCCCGGGCGATTTCGACTTCCAAATGGTTCCAGGCTTCGAGGTACTCCAGAACGACAACGGCAATTGGTGTAACTAGGAAACTTTTCTTGGAATTCTATGATGAGCATGCTGCCACAGGACATTCTCGGCTACAATGTGGAGTTGAAAGGTCCCGGGGGTGTAACCCTCGATGGTTTCTATGCACTGATGGGCTGCAGTACCCCCTTGATCAGTGGTGACCGCGGATGTAACAAAAGCACGACCTATGTGCACATCAACGTGGAGGTTTGGACGGAAGGATATCGCTCGGATTGGATGGCCATCCAATCTGAGTATACAAACATTGCGCCCAGAAACCTGGGAAACATTGGATACAGTGGGATATCGGCTCACTACGTGCCGTCTGCAGTGCAGGAGCAGTTTTAAAAAAGCGTGTTGTCCACAAATTTGTACGTCTTAAGTACATTGGTTTCATTGGTGCCTCATTTTGTTGAATCCTGTTGAATCCTGGTTTTTGGGCTTCATTGCTTCAGTGACACCAGGAGAACGCTTACAATGCAGAGAGCATCAACTTGGACTTCTACCGAGACTACAACAAGTCGAATCAAAATCCACAGAACTATTTCGCTTCTCCGGCTGAACTCAATGTCTCAACCTTGCTGCCTTGCGGAGACACCGCATTGACGTCCAAGGAGTTAATGAGCAATTACGCTGAGGTCACAGGAGATTTGGCAGGGGTTGTGGTTGATGAAGGAGTTGTTGTGGCAGGGAGATGCTTTGCAGAGTACTTTTGGTACGCTCCTTCTTGCAGAGCAGATCCTATGACTTGCCTTGTATGGCTTAGTGGTGGCAACGGCTGGGGAATGGCAGAATTTTTAATCAAGGCATCAGTGTTCAACATGCCCGCGGCAACAGCCGTTGCCATCGATTGGGCAAATTATGTCAGTCTGCCAACAAAACACGATGTGATGCTATTCTGGTGGGTTCCTGATTCAACTTTCCTTAGGCTGGGAACGATGGGGTGCCTATCGATGTGGTCTCTTTCCTGCCAAAAGTTCTAAAGGTTAGTGATTTTGTTTGCCGAACTCTGAACCAACAAACTACCCCGAAAATGTCTTGGACTCGACCTTTGGGCGTCTGGAGGGAGCAGATTGTAACAAGCGCTCTCAGATTGTAACAAGCGCTAATCTTTACAACTGGAAGAATTGCTTTTAGCATCTCGTGTACACTTCCTCGACAAGTGGGAACGCAGTCGCTCGTTGGCCGTTGTGTGTCTGTGGCCTTTTTTTGAATCTCCCAAAAAGACAACTTATAGCAACACTTCAATTTCGGAACACACTTCATGTCTTCATTCTTTGCTTTCTTTTTTCCCAGAGTGCGGAAACCTGTGCAGACCGCGGCAGGTTGCAGCCCAAGAGAATCGTTTTCCCAGACTACGACCCAGATGCCTACGCTAAAGGCGATCGGCGGTCTGCCGCCAGTGGTGTTTCCGTGGACAAACACGTCAGCCACGATTTGAGTTTGTTGGCTCCAGAGGTAGAGGAGTTCATGAAGAGACTCTCGCCTGAAATCATTGAAGTACAGTCGCCGCATTTTCTTCAGGTCAAAACTCCCGATGTGCGGTTTCAAAGATGAACTTCAATGTTAAAACTTTCGCATACTTTCGCATTCCGAAGAGCAAACCATGGGCTCACCTTAGGGTTGGAAGTTCCCAACTTCGCAAAAAAGTACTTTCGAACCTGGCAGGGTCGGCCTGATGACTTGACCTTCGGGTCGTGAGGTCAGAGTTGCTCCGCTCAGTGGGCGATCAATTAGGACCCCTGAATTTTCGCAAGCTTCCCAGGACCTTCCCAGGGTCAGAAGCGGCTAAGTCCTGGCAGCGCGCAGATGCTCTGGTTCTTGGTTCTCAGGACGTGTTGTCGCCAGATCCACTATGCAATGATTACTCCCATGGCTCACTGTTTTTCATTGCAATTATTTCCCGGAGACAGCGATGAAACATCGATTTTCCACAGTGACAACATGTAGAGAGAAAGGCACGGCAGTTTCAAAACATAACTGCAGAAAACCAAACCGCTGCTCTCATTCTGTTGCTCTCATTCACCCAACTCCGAAGTGTGTCCTAGACCGAGACCCCTGGCCTCCCGCCTCGTATCTCCCAAATCATGACCAAACAGTTTTTTAATTCCCTCGATAGCAAAGCTATTGCGGTTCTTACTTCACGTCTTGGAGGGAGCCTTTTTGGGACTTTTGTGGCGGATAGGTGTCGCGACTTTTCATCCCTTGGGTGCAGCTGCTGTCTTGGGTGCCGCTGCTGTTGCGGATAGGTGACGCGATTTTTCTGCGCTTGTGCGCTTTTGCTGTTTTGACTGCTGTTACTGATATGTTGCAGATAGGCGTCGCAACTGTACAGTCCCTGGGTGCTGCTGCTGCCGCGGATGGGTGCTGCTGCTGTTGCGGATAAGTGCAAGCCTAGCATCCGCTTTTTGGAGCTTTCGGCCTGTCAAAATCCCACAAGAGGATGTCCAGCATGAGGATTTACTTGGTATTTGGAGTCTATGTACAGTAGGTGGCCCACTTCGAATGGAAAGCCGTGTGGTTTCAAGCACTTTCATCAGAAATTTACGTGTTTGATGGCACTGCCAATGCTGATCATAGTGAGCATGATCCTGATGCATGACTGATGTGGCTTATCTAAGCCTGTTACTGCAAGCGGCTTCGACTCATGGAATGGAAGAACTCCTAGCATCGACCATTGTGTGTGTGCGTGTGTTTATGCCTGTGTACGAGAGTGCAGCGTGCCTTTGGAATTACATCAAATCAAAACTGTGACTTTGTTGCATGGGATTAGGATTCTTTGTGAGCCTGAACAGCGTCAACGAGATGATGCTGAGCCAATTGGATACGAATGATGCGGACTTTGATGTTGCATGCCGATGGGCCCAATCGAACGAAGACAAATGGACTTCTTGGCTCCCAGAGAAGGGCAAATGTTTTCAGCAATTTGGCATGTACAATGCGCCTCGACAAGTCCACTTAAGTTTCACGTCGAAGAATTTCATAGGTGTAGATGATGGTGTATGTGGTGTATATGATGGTGTATGTATCTAGAAATGTGTTGTTATTTCCTTGCTGAATTGCAAAGATTGGGGACGACAGCGATTGTTGTGGCAGTGTTGTGGCTTGGAACAATGAACACATTCTCAGCACAGGAGAAGGAAGAAAAGTTCTTGCAGACGCGTGAGAATGTGGTGATTAGCTGCAAAGCTTGTCCTTCAGGTCCGCTCTCCAGGGACTGTTCACAGCTTCACGAAGTTTGAGTCTTCGTCATTTCAAGTCGGTTGTCAGGTGCAATGCTTCTCGTGTGCTGGCAGGTTTTCGCTCCTCTCCACTGGAAGATTCCAAAGGACGAAAGCATTGCAGTTTGTTACTGTGATATCTCTTAAATTTTTAGTGGTTGACAATCTGCATTCCGAGCACTTGATAAAGTTAGATCAGACTCCCAGTGGCGGTCCGCGACTTGACAATGTTGCGATTCTGGAGGACTCACCTTCATTTGTGAAGAATGTCCAAGTGGAAGCTTTCAACCTTCTGGAGCTTCAGTGTCCTGCAATCTATGTCCAGCTGGTAGCTATCAGGATGAGCTTGGGAGCCTCGGGTGCAAACGCTGCCCACTTGGCCAATACCAGGACGAAGAGGGCCAAGTCTCATGTAAACAGTGCCCTGCTGGTGCTACCACATTGTTGCTGGGCTCCGACTCCATTGCGGATTGTGGCTGCAAGGTCGGGTTTATCAACATCGGTGGTGCAGCGCTGGAATGTGTGCCATGTGGCGAGGGCTTAGAGTGCCCGTTTGCTTCCAGCAGGGAGAGTCTGAATTCAGGCAGGGGACTAGCCGGCTAGGAACAAACCTTGTGACAAGATTGCACTTCAACTGAAGCTTCAACTTTCCCATTTCGCTCCCCAGGACAGCCTTCATCCAGCGAACATCTTGTTTCTTGTCAGAAAAGCACAGGTCGGATGTGCCCTCTGCTTTTGAGGAGAAATTTGTTGCTCTAAGTGCTTCAACTGGAAGTCTTGCGACCCCAGAAGTGCCTTGGTTCAGCTCAGGTCACCCGAATCCGAATCGGCTACTTTGCGACCGTCACAGATCCCTTAAACATCTACCGGTGCCGACCTCTTGATTGGTGCCCTGGAGAGAAGCCAGGAGACATTCCAGTCGGTTCGAAATGAGTTACTAGAACTGTTGATCAAGTCATGAATCTTATCCAGTACTGGTTAATGCTGCTTAATGCTGGACAATGATTATGATTCATGATATTTTGATTCTTCTTTCATCCAAACTTTTCTTCTCATTTCCCATTGCTGCTGCGGCAGGAACATGCGCAGGTGGCAGGGAAGGTGTCCTGTGCGCATTCTGCGGTGATGGGAAATCTTGGACGGGCACAACATGCAAAGACTGCGGTGCATCTGCACTTGCATGGCTCTTTGTAGTCGGAGTCGGTTTGACAGCTAGTGCCAGCGCCTATTCCTTTGTAAATCTTCCTGTTGCTTGGCTGCCTACCTGCTGCCACCAAGAAATCACGCTTGATTTGGCTTGTCCAAAAAGCTGGCGAGGTTCCTTCCATTTGTTGCCCTTTTAAATTTGCTGAGCAGCTGCAATTTCAATCGGTCGACTAATCTAGCTTCACGTCGAGCTGTGTCCTTCTTGCGTCTCAGTCCACCTGACCTGGGCCTGGGATTGTGTTTCTTTCAGGCGTACAGGGGAAAACGAAACATGGCGTTGTTTCTCACAAACCATGACCATTGGGTCGAGATGGTACCTATTTTCAGAAGAAAACAAAGCACATGGCGTTGTTTTTTTGGCTGTGCCAGGGCTGCCTCCAATGTCCACCCCAAGTTGAGAAACGCAGATAGTTTGCAGCTCGGTACCATCTCGATCCAATGGTCATGACATGACCCATCCCTACGTAGCTACCATGCCAATCCTGCATTTGCAAGACAAGAGAGCCTCTCTCTGCCTCTCACTGAATGTTTTGTTGAGACACAGTGCCGAGGACGCTAGGGAAACCGAAACTCGAGTAGGTTTCCAAGGTCACAGTCTAACTTGCGCATATTGCAAGGAGTTGGAAGTTTTTTTCTCCACTACTAGTATACAGATGTGCTAATATCGAATCATCATGCACGCAGAGAAGACTTGACTGAACACAAGCTCTGGTCAAGAGGTCTGGTCAAGAGTCACCCAACGTTGGAGCAATGCTTTGCTTTTAGGGCTCATTTTGTACATGGCAATCTGAGTTCACCGAATTCAGAGCTGGCACTTTGCCAAAGTTTACGCGCCCCTCGTTCAGATCGTCTCAGAAAAGTATCCCTTATGTGTGTCCCCTTGAATTCTCTCACGAGTGTCCCTCAAGAGGGGCCTGCAAAGGAGTCTGCAAGGGTTTCTTTAATGCTAAACAGTAGGATTTCACGAGAGTGTTTTGTTGACGTACTTGTATTTGAATATCTTGTCAAAGTGCCTCAAATTAAAGTAGCTCATCTAAGCCACCGTCTTTGTTAGCATGTTGTGGCGATCACATCGGTAAGAGCGCATTGAGTGATCAGCAGGGAAGTGTCCTGACACCTCCACTGGAGCCTGCACTCCCTTCGGCCTTTCTTTCACCTTTGCTTCTCTCGTTGCCACTTGGGCCCCCCAATCATTGTGAGTCGACAAAGTTTGGAGGTCACAGGGGACATGTTTGAGGTCGTCCTTTACAGTACGCTGAAACTCAGATAGTTCCGAGGTTCCAAGTGGCCCAAGTTCGCCTGGAAGCCAGGGGAAGCCCCCCAGTCATCGAGTTTCAGCCAGCATTTCTCAGCACTGAGTCAGCCACCCGAGTCGGTTTTTTGTGTCAGCAATGGTCCCGGGGCAAAGTACACTGGCCCAAGGGCTCCAGGTCCTTTCGAGGGGAGTACTTTCCAGTCGAGGTGGTGGGAAACGGCAACCTCCATATGTTTCATCACCCCGAAGATTGTTGTCCACGGAAATCGTCCTGGTCAGCATTCTCACCATTTTTGTTCTTCATACAAGCACTTCCCGCACAGAACAGGAGGCGAAAGTTTACAAAAACGCTACCTTTGTGTTAGAAAACGTTGCCTTCGTGTTCGCAGCTTTGTGGTGACAGCTGGACACCTGTCCATTGCCCTGGTCCTCTTTGTTTTTCTCACTTCTGTTTTGGGACGCCTCTTCGCTTTTTGTATCCCTTCTTCTGTGACCTTTTTTTCTGTGATCATTATCTCTTCTCTGAGCCATACCTTTGCTGGGCCTCCTCTTCTTTGAGCTATCTCTCTCTGATCTGCCTCTTCTCTCAGCTATTTCTGATCATTTGTACCCCTTCCTATCTCTGAGCTTTGTCTTCTCTGAGCTACCTGACCTGTCATTTCTCACCAGCACACGGTAGAATGTCACAATTCCTTCACGAAGAATTAGAGGACCTCTTGGCAACTTCGCAACTGTCGAACGCCTGAGGGCACGTTTGGTTTGGATCATTTTAACTGTGCATTCGACATCCTCCAAGAGTCCAAGAGTGACTCACAATGAAGTATGCACGCACAACGTCACAGAACGAGGGATGTCATTTCGCTGCAGGTTCCAATTTGTTTTGAAAGACAGAGCGGTGATTTGACGTTTGACGCGATGTGACATGCGAGATGTGAGACGTGAGACGTGAGATTTAATGATGTGATGGGATACCTTCGAACTAGCTCTATTCCCAGTCTCTTTCCCAGTCTCCACACTCTTTGCTGTAATCTCTCTCCCTCTATCTCCACTCTTCACGCTCCACTCGGGTCTTCTCACTCTTTTTTCTCTTCTAATTTATCCTCGTCCTCTCCTCTCCTCTCTTCTCCTCTCCTCCCCTCTCCTGTCCTGTCCTGTCCTGTCCTCTCCTATTCCATTCTATTCTTTTCTCAATTTTCTTCTACCCTATTCTGCTCTGAGCTACCTCAGAACGCAGTTTCTCTGTTCTGAGCTACCTCTTCTCCATGTAGCATGTCCGCAACGAGGGGAGTTTCTCCGTGTCACCTATTTCACTGATCAGTATAATAAGCATGTTGAAAATTGTGATAACAATGATCAACACCGCCACCACAACAACCACCACCACCACCACGCCGCCGCCGCCGCCGCCACAACCACCACCAACACCACCACCACCATCAGCATCATCATCATCATCGTCATCATCATCATCATCATCATCATCATCATCATCATCA
>VSDK01001136.1:53028-73028 GCA_009767595.1 Symbiodinium kawagutii
ACCATCATCATCATCATCATCATCATCATCATCATCATCATCATCGTCATCATCATCATCATCCTCCTCCTCATCATCATCATCGTCAGCATCAGCATCAGCATCGTCATCACCAGCATCAGCATCATCATCATCATTATCATCATCATCATCATCATCATCATCATCACCATCATCATCATCGTCATCATCCTCGTCATCGTCATCGTCATTGTCATCGTCATCATCATCATCATCGTCATCATCATCATCATCATCATCATCATCAGCGTCATCATCATCATCATCATCATCATCATCAGCGTCATCATCATCATCATCATCATCATCATCATCATCATCATCATCATCGTCATCATCATCATCATCCTCCTCCTCATCATCATCATCGTCAGCATCAGCATCAGCATCGTCATCACCAGCATCAGCATCATCATCATCATTATCATCATCATCATCATCATCATCATCATCACCATCATCATCATCATCGTCATCATCATCAGCATCGGTATCGGCATCGGCATCGGCATCAACATCAGCATCAGAAGCGGCATCAGCATTGTCATCGTCATGGTCAGTGTGATCATCAGCTTCCAGACGTTCGTTGTCAGTGAGATCATCATCGTCATCCTCGTGATCCTTCATCATCCTAGCCAGTGCTGTTGACTGTCAAATGACCTCCCATATTGGTTGATTTAATTACCACTTGCCTTCCTAAACTTCTTTCCCATTGAGATCTTATGCTCCCTCAAGTGCTCCTGTGGGGCTGTAAGAGAGAACAATCCAGGTAAAGATGCCTTGAAGTATCCACGGAAGCTTTGCCACCTTAGGTCACAGCACAAGCCACACCTTTGAAGGCTTCGCAGATGGCTTCTGGTTTGGCGATTAATGGGATGCAGATCGTTGCAATGCTTGGATTGATGTCAGCAAGATGGTCGATCACCTTCCAAAGAAGTTCTTCTGCTTTGCAGATCTTCGTCCTTGATTTGGAAGCATGGAATTTGAGTTGTCTGGTGGGTGACACTTCAACAGCGAGCTACGCGGCAAGTGCACTCTTGTGCCCTGCGCTGCTAGTCTGGATGGTATTTTGCTATGGCCTTAGCCAAATGAAGTGCTTCCAGAGATTCGGGGCCCGGCAGTGGAAACTGCCCTACACCATCAACACCATAGGACTTGGCCTTCAGCTTGGATTTGGCACCCTTGTTGCTGTTTCACTGAAGCCCATGATGTGTTACAGGCACCCGAATGGACGTCTCAGCATCTTGAACTACCCCAGTGTCTTCTGTGGAGAAAGCGGACACGAGTTGATGCTGGTGATTGGCATCGGAGTTTTGATGATTGCTTTGAGCTTCCTTGCAGCTTGCAGCTACGCCGTGTTCAAGCTCCCCAAATGGAGTCTGAACCATGAGAATGGCAAGGTCCAAAGCTTCCGCTTCGGCACCTCCAATTTTCGCTTTGACAGCTATCATTTTATCATTCCTCTCCTTTGTCGCAGCTTAGGCTTCACTATTGCCATCGTGGTGGGTACCAATGTGCCACCAATACAGTCGGCCTTGGTAAGTGTTGTCCTGGTCATCTATGTGGTGCTGCAAGCATGGTTTCGACCATGGAAAGTACGAGCGATCAACATTGCGGACGCATTCTTGAGCTCGAGTTTTCTCATCTTGAACGGCACATCAATTCAGGAGGACCTTGAGATGCAGGCCGACTTTGCGGAGTACTTCACTGGAATTATTCTCGTGTTCCGAAGCTCAGGAAAAGTATGACTGATTTTTAACTAATTCTTTCTTCAAAGGCTAACACAAGAACTTGCAAGTCGACTGTGACAATTCAGTGCTTAGGTTGATTCTTCTTTGCTTGGTCGTGTTGGCGATTCTATGCGTTGTGGCTTTTGCGTTGCAGTTAACGGGTCGAAATTGGAACATTTTCCTAAGCTTCAGCGTCAGCGACCCGGTGCAGATCGCTGAGTCACTGAAAGAATGCTCCTTGGATCAGGGAAGGCCGAGCAGTGGCCCACAACAGAGGGTTTCCACTGATGCCAACCAGTCACCAGCCAAAACAGAACGGGGTCTATTCAACTATTCTGAGCCTCCTGGGGGCTTGCCAAAACTCCGCTGTTTTTGCTACCGGACAGCAGTGCTTTGAGCAACTCTTCTTGATCGTTTCTGGGTTAGCGTCGAGTGTGGAAGTATTGGGATGTTTTTCGAGTCAAAGCCAACTGGTTTCTCAAGTCGCAAGGGCCCCCCAAATCATCCTCTATGTAAATGATCTATTGTCAAAAACAAGTATTTTTTGAACCCCGCCCATTTTGAGAAACACCCAACTGTGGATGCAGTTTTCTTTGCTGCTTAGTTGACGAAAAATCGAAGTGAAAAAAATATGGCTCGGTTTATCTAGCAATTTTGTTTTTTTGACTAGCCACATTCTTGTCTGACCGGGTCAGGCGCTGTGGTCTTGTAATTTGTGCTGACAATCTGCATGGCACCGCACCTGTTGCTATTGCGACCAAAGATCTTCTTCATTGTAGCAAAACAAGGACTGCCCACCCACCCAGCCAGACAAAACCAAGAGGTCCCAGATGCCTAGGAGCACCAGGTCCAGAGCCACACACCTCCCTAAGACTCGCAAGGATCCGCACTTGCACTCGTAATGATCCACAACCATAGCGTCAACCAGGGACTGCTCCGAATTCAGAACTTGTAGAGCCCAAGCATTGATTTCTTTGGGATCAGAAATCGTCCCTGGAATCAATGATTTGTTGGAACTCAAAAACCTGATCTCTCAGTCTTAGCATTGACTGCTTCTTAGAGGTTGCGATATGGCAGCATTGTTTTCAGCGTGCTGTGCTGTTGCACTTGCCTGTCTGATTGCGTCCAAAGGACTGTTCTGCATGTTGCAGCCCTTTGCGGTCTCTGCATGAAGTTTCCCTTGTCACTGCTTGCCAACTTTCACAGTTGCGTTGCCCACACAATTGTATAGCCTTGAATCACGAGTCTGTTTTTGTAGCTTTGCAAATGTTGCCCTTCAACCTGAAGTGTGCACCATACATGCTTTCGCTGATGTTTGAAGCCATGGTAGCAGCCCTGGACTCTCGGAGCCATAGGCTTTCAGCGGGTCGATTGTTCAAGTTTTTCTGCTGAGCTGGGTCACACCAGTGCAGAGGTCCCTGGTAGGTGTGTAGGTCCCAGGTGGAATTGCAAGAATGCGCAACTGACTTTGCTCCAAACAAGGGGGTATTTGTATGTATTTGCTCATTTGGTGGTTTCTCAAAATAGGGTACCCCAAAAAATGGCTGGTTTATTACTATAAATGACTATAAATGGATGATAACTGGGGGACCCCTATGGCTTGAGAAACCACCATTTGCAGCTCCAAACAATGAGGGATTACACCTTTAACCTGTCCAACGATCAGTTTGTGGAGTTGAGTGACCAGCAAGCTGAAGCCTCCCAAGGTGCTCAGCGGCTGATGAGTATCCAATCTACAGATCTGAGCGGCAAGATCAGGGATATGAATCACTACGACTCTTGGCAGACTCAGATACTGTTGGTTGATGAAATGTGCCGTTGTTTCCTTTGCGATTTCTGTTGGAAAGACCCTTCTGTGGCCCTTCAGAGTTGGCAGGATATAAAATCTATCCTCGCTCTCATCAGCATGTTCCAGACGGACTTGACTGAAAGGAGCGATCGCAGCGATGGTCGCTCCAGCGGCCCAAGTCGAGTGGCATTAGCCGCCTTGAATGCCAAGCTAACAGTGGACTTTTCAGGCACGAGTTGTGATCACATTCAAGACCAATGGTGGTTTGTCAAGATAGGGAACCCCAAAAATGGTCGGTTTATTGCAAACAATGATTAAAGAAAGATGATTTGCAGCTACCCCTATTTGAGAAACCACCAATGAAAGTGCGACACTTTTTTAGAACTGGTTAGGGTTCATCACACGAATCAAGCACCAATGAAAAGGGAATGGCGCTGCGATTGTGCACATCTGAGTTCTTGTGGCTTTGAGGCCAGGATGCGAGTTCCGACATAGGCGGTCATGGCGAGGGCAACGATGCAGGGGAAGCACCACGTACACACCTTGAATCCAATGGCAACAGCGGCCAACCCACTGAACCAGGCGCGGGAATATTCTGACCCCTACATTGTTTTAACCCCCTCCCTCTCCAAACATATTGTAACACCCCCGCCCCCACTCTCTTGTTGGTCTCGCTTTTTTTTGAGCGGGGGTGCAGCCCACTTCCTACACCTAAGCCCCAGCATTCCCAACACAATCCACCAACAGGTTCCAACACAGGCCCAACATGGACCCAACATGAGCCCAAGAGCCCATCGAAAACTCAAGGTGTGGCCTGCAAAGTGCTGGGTACAATCCATTTCGTGCACCTAGGAGCCCAACAGCATGACAGGACCACCTAGGCAAAGCCTAAGGCATCATCCCCAGCCCCAACATAAGACACCAGCGGCCCACCTGTGAACACGATATGCCCCAGCCACTCCAACTTACACAAGATTGAACTCATATTTCGTGGTTGATTGCGCAAGATAGATGTATTTTCGGAAAATGTAGCGTACCATTTTCCAGGCTTCAAACCCTAGAAATTCTAACTTACAGTTAGCGCACCCCACGCCAAGGGGTAGGAAAAGCAGCGATGGTCCCTCCAGCGGCCCAAGTCGAGTGGCATTAGCCGCCTTGAATGCCAAGGTAACAGTGGACTTTTCAGGCACGAGTTGTGATCACATTCAAGACCAATGGTGGTTTGTCAAGATAGGGAACCCCAAAAATGGTCGGTTTATTGCAAACAATGATTAAGGAGTTCTTGGGGCTTTGAGGCCAGGTTGCGAGTTCCGACATAGGCGGTCATGGCGAGGGCAACGATGCAGGGGAAGCACCACGTACACACCTTGAATCCAATGGCGACAGCGGCATACCCACTGAACCAGGCGCGGGAATATCATCTTTCAATATCTTTTGATAGTCTGCCTTTTCAATCTCTTTCAATCTTGTAGCTCGTTTGACTGGCTTTTAGTGTCGAGATCAATGTCAGTAAAGCCAAACGCGCCCCCAGGTTTGAGTGAGAGTCGCAACTTGGTCTGCGAGGAACTCTAAGAGTTCGTGGCGGCTGTAAATGTGACTGGCTTGTTTTTCCGTCCAGTCTCCGTCGTTGTCACTTCGAGAGTTCCACCAAAGCAAACGCAAGCGCCTGCCAACGTGGACTAAAGTTGGGAACTGTGAAGTTATTGAATTTTTTAGATGTGTATCTACAATGAAAGAAGAGAAGCCAATTCGAAGTGCAGAGTTGGACACAAGCCATGTCAATGTGCCCTTCTGAAAGGACCTCATGATTTCACAGGCATCAACTGCATCACTTTCTACCCCAGGTCGTGGCCACGGATGTTCCCTTCAGAAGGGTCTTGAAACTAAAATCCATGTCAGTGTTCTTTTTTCGGCCAGCGCCCACCAATTCGGGTTGTTGCGTCAGATTGTACGGTCGAGAGTTTGAAAAAATGGCACGCTCGCAAAAAGACAGTGACATGATGTTCTGAGCTTCAAGAAGAAACGGAACGATCACAAGATGATGATGATGATGATGATGATGATGATGATGATGATGATGATGATGATGATGATGATGATGATGATGAAACAAGTTGTGAGATCACCAGATGATTGAAGCTCACCAGATGTACATTTCATGAAGCTTCGCTCTGTTTGAAACGATCACGACATGTTTTCAACTCGCTGTCCTTCACACACCCAGCGCTTGGCAGGACCCGCAAAGGAGGGAGTCCTTCTCTGATCAGCATGGAAGTCTGTGACAAAAAAGCGACAAATGGTGGGTTCTCAAGTCATGAGGGTACCCCAAATCATCCAATATTGACCAGTAATGAAGTAATAAACCAATCATAACTTTGGGGGTCCCCTGTTTTCAGAAACCACCAATTGAGTCCTTGTTAACAGGTAGTTCGAATCTTCTTGCAAGCTCTTTTGCAATTTCAGGGATGTGGTTTAGTGATGCAAGCGCCTTCGCATCACCAACGGTATGATGCAGCCATCAAGCCCAGTCGTGAGTGATTCCATGGCGAATTGGTGAATTCGACTCCGTTTCTCTTCAAAATCTTGCAAGTTGTTGCTTCAGTGTTTGCGACATGGTGTAAATATCATTTGTAACTCTGGGAAACAAACCACCAGTTGCGGAGAGCCCATGAAGAAACCTCCAACGTTGATCGCTGGACATTTCGTGCAGCTGACCACGTCTGGTTGCGGTTTGGTTCTCTTCGTGTTCTTCGTTTTGGGTGTTTGTGCTGCTGACACAGTCACTGCCCAGTTTCATGAAGTCAAGACACTTCCGTGGCTCAAGCTGAACGATTGAATTGAGGAAAGCGGCGAAGTGATGGCAGTGCTGGCATGCTGAGTATCGTTTAGAGATCCATCATCTCAAGTTGAGTGTTGCGGCGCTTGAGAACACCATGATTCGCTTGGGCAAACTTTTGACTTGAGCAGGTGTTTTGTTGTTGGACGACAACAAGCGGAAGAAACACAAGAAAGAACATGCCACACAGAGAATTAGAAACTAACACTGCACGCATATGTGATCTCGTATAGATAGGCTGCAACCACACCTCTTTGAATATTCTTCAAATTCCGTCCCAGGGCTTCTTGATCTTTTCTAGTCAATTCCTTGACACTGTCAAAAACAAGCCTTGGCAATATCTGCCAAAAAATCATACACGTGCTTGGTGTTGTCTAGTTTCAGGATTCACATTCTGTTATAGATGAGACCGTTATGTCGGATGTTTGTTCCATATCAAAATTCAGCATGCGCTATACGCGTATAGGTTTGCTACACCGCAACATAAACCCAAACCTGCATGTAGCATTGCATGTACAGTATCATACCTACATATGGGGTTTCTCAAAATAGGGTACCCCAAAAAGTCTGTTTAGTACAAATAAATTGATTGAAATAATGGTGAACATTAGATGATTTGGGGGTACACCCATATTAAGAAACCACCATATGCACATGCACGTTGCATACACACGCACAATATTTACGACAAGGGTTGTGAGCAACGGCTAACCATGAACTCCCATGGGGCGTCCCCGTCTTCGCTACCTGGCTTGCAGCAGCGGGCAAACCGCCATGGTTGAGGATTTTCTTTGAGTAGTTGTATGGTGGTTTCTAGAAATAGGGATCCCCCCTCCCAAAATGGATGGTTTATTACTACAAATGGTCAATCTTGGATGATTTGGGGGTACCCCGATTTTTAGACAAGTATATGCTTTTGTTAGTTTGTTCAAGTTTTTTCCTGCTTGTAAATTGATATCTGATAAGCCTTTCGGCATCACCCACATTGTAAAGATGTAGCTACTTCGCAATGACGGATGCTGCAAGGGATTGCAGAGAGGGTTTACTCTTTGGCATGTAGGTGAGTACCAACCATTCTGGGATTATCTATCAACCAGCCAATCAGTGGACAGTCTTTGTTTCTCATTCGCTCACTCCGCCAATGACTGCCAAATCAAGTCGAAACACATGGGTTTGTCCATAGTGCTCGTTGTTTTGAATAGAGAAACCACCAGTTTCTGTAGGGGTACAGGTTTATGGACACAACCATACATGCCAAAGGCAGGTGTTTCTTGTTAGCAGCAGGCTACCTGATGTTGTTCCGGATTGTCATCACCAGCATTCAGTACGACAAAGGGCAGGGGGTGGAATTTGCGATGGCTCATATGATCAGTGGAACCAAAACTATGTTGATGACTAGAGATGAGCTACCTGGGAGCGCTTGGATTACGATGACTTGGAACTCCCTATCAAGCTCCTGTAAGATCCATCCCCCCCCTCCGAGGGTTCACCAGCATCGAACTGGTTGAGATGGATCTCCACAGCAGTTGTGGGTTTCAGATGACAAATTCTGTTCAAAATGCACATGAACCATTTAAACACCTAAGGACAACATAATCTGGAGGTATTTCATAGTTGATATGCAATTTTAGAATTATAGATCATATGAAGCATATTAAGCATAGTCAAATCTGTTAGAATTTCAACTCTCACAATTTTGTTACGAAGGCATTTCGCTGAGCCACCGAGGCTTGTCGCATTTGCTCCGACAATATTTCCCCCGGAGACGAAAGTGGTCGGAAGAGGCGTGGCATGGGGGCGATCAACAGCAATGAACTCCATACGCTGCAGCTGGGCATCATGGGATCGCTGCAGTCACGGAGTGGCAGTGTAACAAGCACTATTGTTAGAATAAATATTGGATAGTTACCACTATTAACCATCCAAAATTTGAAAGTTCTGTCACTAGGTCTACCATTCAATAGTTCTACCACTACTATTAACCATCCAAAAGTGGAATAGTTCTACCACTACTATTAACCACTGTGGTGGTCGAATAAACCACCACAGTTTTGGATGGTTACTGACAGAGGCGATCAACCTTCTTGGGTTGCTCGGGGTGGCCTGGTGCTATGGTCTCTCACGGAAGGGAGAAACATCCCTTCACTGCGAGGAGGTGGTCCCGAGATGTTGAAGCCAAGCTTATAGACTGAAAGAGCATTCAACTGGTGGTTTCTCAAGCCATAGGGGTCCCCCAAAAATGGTTGGTTTATGTTGGTTTGTTGCTATAAATGATTAACCAACTGGATGATTTGGGGGTAACCCTATGACTTGAGAAACACCCAACCAGAGGGTAGCACACATTTTTCGTCGCTGTATTAAACGTGAAAAGACATTGTTAGATGCACCTTGAGTCATACGAAAAATAATGGCTGTATGGTGGTTTCTTACAATGATTTGGGTGCCCCAAATCATCCAATATGAATCATTCTGTCGAATAAACCATCCTTTTTTTGGGGGTCCCTCTTGAATAACCCTCCATGTCTATACAGAAAACATATTTATACACACAACACCTGTTCAAAAACGTGCTTTCTTGGCGCCCACCAGTGTTTGAAGACACCGCGGCCTTGAGAAGTGGTATATCTTGCCAAGGTGTAGCTGCCAGCAGATCCAAGTTTTTGGTGAGACCCTTTTCGGTTGACTAAGCTTATTGAAGCCAGTTGGTCTCCTTGAGTTGGGAATTGTTGCGGTGTGGTGCATATCTCAACAGCTTGAAACATAAGCAGAACGGTCCGTCCTTTTCAGGTTCTGGAAGGGGTATCAGACAGAGTCTTGCTCGCCTCAACATTGTGAATTCAGCAGACGGCAAGTCGTTTGCTTGTGATGGTTTCTATGGATTGCAAGTAGGATCCCCCACAACCCTGGCAGGCGTGAACTTGGAGAAGGATAGGAGATACGGAGATACTGCATCATTTTCACACTGAGAAGAGCATGATTTTGGATGTTGCACCAGCACTCAGCGATCCGCCGAGCAATCAACGGCCATGATAAGGGAACTTCTGAAGGACAAAGCCTGGAGTGCTGACCCGTGGTACCACCTGATGCAGCATCGCTGCGAAATGTATACCGCAACTGAGACATCACTCAGACGTGAATGCAAGCCCAAAGACATGGATCATTCACAGGATATTTACACTGCACCCATACTTGACGGTAGATCAAAGCCATTCAAGTAAGAAATGGTAGGCCATTAACATGGACCGACCACCAAAAGTGGGAACTTCTAGATTCATTGCTTCCTGATCAGTTGGTTGGTTGGTTGGTTGGTTGGTGGGTGGGCGGGTGGGTGGGTGGGTTGGTTGGTTGGTTGGTTGGAAAGTCATACCGAAAATAGAAACATATTTGGAACAAAGGGATTTGTCCAAAAATGGTACACCCCCAAAACTGGTGGTTCCCTTGTTGATGATGGTTATGGACTTGGATGGTTAATGGAAAACCGTGGCTGTGGCTAACCCCCAATCCACCTGCCGCACCACATCCCTGTTCCAGTCCAAGCGTCGCTTGGGCCTTTTATGTGGACACGCAGGCGAAGGGGACGGCAGGTGTTGACGTGCGATGGGTGTGGGTCAAGCACCGCAGCGAATGAACTTCATTCGGATACTACTACCAAGCGGATACTACCCCACAAAAATAGAGAACACATTTATTATTGTTAATGACAGTAACACCAGGGCTACAGGGTTTTGACCCATATGGGACCATTTTTGGATGAGTTGACCTGGAGAAGTGAAGTTACACGCAAGGAAAGATGCAGGTGTCAAGGGTTGTAGCAACAAGTTTGTTGCGGTGATCACCGGTGGAACGATCATTGAGGAGTGATTGTTGACATCCCGGATTTACGCACAGCTGACCCATGTTAGTGCACTTGGCCAACAAGTCTGGTGAGCATTTGCCAGTATTGATTGACCACTGGATGACGGAAACGTGCCGCCAGAAACAAATCGACAATTCCGCAGTTGCCAAACCGGATTGCTGAAACCTTTGTGGTGGTTTCTCAAAATAGGAGACCCCCTAAATCATCCCATATTAACCATTCCGAGTAGTACACCAACCTTTTTCTGGGTGCCCCCTATGGCTTGAGAAACTTTGATGTTGAGAAGACCTGCTGACACCTGCAAGCCGCTCCCCTGGTGGCCCTGACTCCTCGCTCGTCGCAAAAGAGGTTACGTCACCGGGCTCTTCGAGTATGTCATGACAGACATGCCACGGGCCCAGGAGAACAGCAGTCCTGAAAGCGTCGTTCATCACCTAGTCTTCTCAAATGATGGTTTAGCCTGACTTGGCGGCTAACAGTCCCCAAAGCATCATTGAGCTCCAGTGACTCTACGTTCAGATATTGCATGAATTTACTTTTGTGAATGAAGAAATCTTGAAGCACTCCACGTTTTTTTAAAAACTTGGTACCTTCAGCCCAGCCCATCCGCCAGCACTCAAGCCTAGTAGCAGTTATGAAAAGCTAGCCTGAAGGGTCCAAATTGTCGTCCTTTTGCCTGATATTTGTTGAAGTTTGTTGAGTGCTTGTGGTCATTTTCGTTGGTTGGGCATAGGTGAGCAGTTCAGTCAACATTTATCATTGACTTTGCGTTCATTCAAAATTCGGGCATAGGTGAGCAGGCCCAGCCAACTAGTGGTCGACTCCACATTGGTTCTTCTCGGGTTCCAGCCGTTGCTGGGAACGATGTTCTGGCAATGTTACGATGATGTGTCTCTTCCTTCTTGCTGCATCAATTCCTTCAATGTGGCCATCTTCACTCCGGCAGGAAACATGTGCCTGTGCCGTGAAAGCTTCAAATCGATAGTTTGACAGCATTTTTCTGGAGTACAACTTGGGGCTGTGAGCTGATCAGTCCATCCCCAACTGGTTCCTCGTGCGACTTGGGAACCAGTTACGGATTCAGCCGTTGTTTGCTGATCTTGAAAGAGATATTTAGGAGTCGTCTGCCGTGTCCTCTTAAACGGTTGTTGGAACACTAAAACTTTGATTTACGGGTTATTTTCAATCAAAACGTAGCATGGACAACACTACGTAGCATGGACAACACTCGACAACAGATGGCTAGCTGGTGATGTTTGGCTGCTGCAACCCCTTGGTCGTTGCATCCCTTGTTCTTCAGCCAGCAACATGGTGGCCTCAGTTGCAAGTGGGACCTCTAAGAAGCGGGACCATGCATGGAGATTACGTGAGTTGTAGCCTAAGCAACGTGATCTACCTGGGGGTTGCACTATGTAGGATCTAGTTCAGCATTGTTTGCCTAACAACCATTGGCATGACACCAGGGATGAAGTTTTTTTGGAAGATTCGGCTACTTCCATGAGCTTATGAATCTGTTTGGGATGTTTTGATGACCCATTGATCGTTTGAGGTGATCTTTTGTGGCGAGTAAATAGTTATCAATGACTTCCTGTAGTCAGCATTGAAATTGACAATCATTGATATTGATACGATCTGGTTTATATTGATCCATTCGCTATAATCATTGCTTATCCTTAAGCATCTTCAGCTTTTGGGTTCCTGGTTCAGGCCCTGGATCCAAGGTAACTGAGAATTCTTCAGCAATCGGATCCCCACGAGTTTTGTGTTTGCCTACGCTGAAGAGGCCCAGAAGCACCAGATGCCCAGCATTTTTGCTGATTGTATCCCTACCATTGTCGCCTTCTTATGAAACTACATTTGACTTCATTGGCAGAAGCATATTTTATTTTCGTTGCTGGTTGTATCCCCAATCACTCACGGATCTTGATGTAGGTGGCTTATTGTCTTGGTTATCAATCCCTATTGTTGGTTATCTCTCCCACCTAGTATTGTTGGTTATCTCTCCCAGCTAGTAACCTGTTGGTTACTTCACACGTTACCCATCATTAATCCCTATGAATCGCTGGGCCATCCATGCGGTGCGCGTCGTTCCGGGGCGCCTCAGGTTGCACCTGCGCATCTTCGCGCTCACCGGTTGCGCTTTGATCGTCAGCTTTCAGGCGAGGGCTCACGCGAGCGAAGCATGGTCCGATGGGAAACCTGGTGGCTTGGGCTTGCTGAATGGTTGGGGGTTGGTTGCTGAATGTCGTGCAGGTAACATGGCTTGAAATAGATGTACAATCAGTAAAAGTGATATTATGAGCATCTTGATGTCAAAACTCATGAAAGGATGTTGGTTTGCAACCAGTCCTTTGGCTTTTCGGGGTTTGTCAACCGTAAACACTGGAGCAACTTGCGAATCTTTCAGTCGAGTTTGGTCCTGCTTGGTCCTGCTTGGTCTCTGAAAGCCTTTGGAATTGGCAAGCAACTTGCTGCCCTATGACCTCTCCGCCATTTTTGGCGCCCTATGAACTGTCACCAAGCACTGATCATTATCAGCCATCATTGACGAATTTTAGGAAGGGTATGAACCATCAAAACTTCACACCATGATCGTGAATCAGAAATCATATCATGAATAGTTCTGTCGGATTTTATCAATTTTCATCCATTCTGAAGGCATTCTCAAGCACCATTCTCAACCATCCAATGGCCATCCATCAGGCGGGTTCTGATTTCAACGCCAGGCAGTTCAGCCGCGAAAGCAGTGGGTCTCTGTGGGTTGGAACTCCATCTACTGCGCAGTGGGGAGGCCTGGTCGTGTTTGTGGTGGACTGCTGTAACAAACAACAATAGAATACCACGAATAAAATGGAATAGGATAGGGCAGCAATAATACTGGCACAATGGTTATGCACACTCAGAAAATGCGATAATGCCGATGTGATTGACTTGTGGTGTATAAGTGTGGTTGGTGTGTGCACCGGTGACCAACAAGGATAGGAACAGGGGTCAACAACCATGAACGGGTCGATGGTTGACTATAGGCATGGCCAACAGTGGTCAATAATTTGTATATACCAACTGTTCAACTGGCTGGTGACTTGAGGTTGGTTGGTTGGGTGGATTGTTGATAGGTTGGAGGGTTGATTGGTTGGTGGTTTCATTTGCTGTATCACCGTGGTGCCTGCCTGCACTGATGGTATGCGATCTCTTGCTACCCATCCAGTTTGTATGATGATTCAGTGGCAGCAACAGCAGCAAATACTCTCGTGCTCGGTTTTTCAAGTTCGGAACTGATGAAATTCAGAGTCAACTGATTTCAACAGTAAACTTGAAAAACTGATCAGTTTACTGATCAAACTTTACTGATGAAGAATAGAAAATGTGGGGACCAGCGCGTCTCGTCGCCGTCGGCCGCCGGCCAGCGAACTGCCACCTGGACCTGACTCCTGGACCTTTAAAGACGGCTTTAGTAGCCATAGCTTGGCGAAAGCAATAGGACTTGGGGGAACTTCCAGGTATGGTCTTTCAACAGATCGAGGGATTACTATGGTTATCATCATTGCTACTGTAGTATAGATTTTTATCACCACCTTTTGTTTCATGATGTTTCACAGGACTCGTTGGTTGAGAACATAGAGATTTTTCTTCTTTTTGCCCTCCGCTTATCCGGGTTCTCCCGATTTTCATTGGGGGTGCAGATTGGGAACCACTGCCACTGGAGTCAGCCGCAACTGTTGGCTGCTGAGGTGAATTTGTTTCACATCACGCTCCTGCTTCAAGAACAGCCGCGGCGGCTACGCGAGGCAGTCGTTGCAGGGGATGGTGAGATCGCAGAGTGCTTCGAACAATCCATGAAGTGATCCTTTGGTAAACCGTCGATTTTGATAGAACGCCCCAGCGGTGCGACGCAAGAAGGAAACCACCATGGTCTTTGGGTTACCACCATTGATCGAGCCAGAGTTCTGAGTGATTAGCTAGGTAGTATGTTTGGATTGTTAGGAGTCTTTAACAGTGATTGGAAGATAACATCCAAAAGAGCCGTTTAGACTGCATATTCATTGCTTGAACCCCAAGCCTTGCGATTTGGCAATGGCACAACTCCACCGATTTCTGTTGTGGTTCCACCATGCCAGCTGGTTGCCATTGAGTCTCCGCTGTGATGGTGATCTGCTGAGGGCGTTTCGCGCGCCTGCGGGGGTGTTCATGGTCTTAAGGGTGGCAGAGCCACAGACCACCCTCAGTTTTTGGACATGGACCCAGGCTTTTCCACCAATGGTTGGTTCAGTTGGGATTCCACATGGCATCACTTTGGTTTCGGTTGTCGCCATGTCTAATTTGATACCCATGCTTGTTTGTTTCCTTAGTTTTCTTGGCTCAATTTTGTTGGTGACCCATTACTATTACCGTTCTTACTCATAATATGGTTGTCATGATGATTGAACAGCGTCAAGCAACTCGTATGGTTAATTCCTCAGCCAGAGGGGATTTCCTATTAACTAGCCAGTGTAGCAATAACGGTTCGATCCAATCACGATGTCTGTTCTAATAACTAATATCTATGTAAAAGCACACACACATATGAAACCCAAACAAACAGCTATGAAACCAAAATGAAACCTAGCCTATAGTGATAGCAATATCCAGAGGTCTACTACCAAAGGACCAAATTTCCAGAGAGGGCACACACCAACGTTGCGATGCGCAAGTCGTTGCCAGGATGAGGAGCAGCTTCAGAAGGCCTGCGAGTTGATACAGCTGCATGAGCCAACTGGGTGGTTATCTTGTGGTCATTTGATGGTCAACCAATGGTTGATTAGTGGTCACTAATCACTAATGGTTAATGATGGTCTATCAACCAGTGGCTATATAAGTGATGTATCAAAGAGACTGTGCCATGAATTACTTGAAATGTAGTGTTATTTTTCAAGTTCTTTCTTCTTCCAGTTAGTTGCCATGCTAGCTTTTCGTCACCTTCCCCTGGCCTCAAGTGGTTTCTATGGGCATTGTTTGAGCATTGTTCGCAGTTGATATACTATCTGCATATTCGTCAATGATCCTGGTGGGTGGTTTCATCACTCACTATTTTCCCTCATTGCATTTGGGACAGTTGGTCGACTAACAAGCATATTTTTGTGATCGAGTGGCCCTAACTACCCCTCACTATCGGTATTCCGAATGGATGACCCTTCATTGGGAGCCCCTGAAACAGGTCCTCGGCGATCATGTGCAGCACTCGCAGATTCTATCTCTCTCAGAGGAGCTGAAATGCGGTGATGGACAGGATGGGATTGGTTGACGGCCAATGCGAATATCCAACATTCATAGGGGTTGGTGATTAATAAGAGAGCAGCAAAATCCAACATGGACAGGCATAGAATGATGGGATTGTTTTGGTTGTTTGATTGATGGGGCTAATATCCCATAGGGAACGTGATGGTTAAAAACCATCATGGGTGGCAACAAGGTTCAAACATACGAGAGTGATGGTTCAGATTTTAGCCATGCTAATGTTGATTGCCACAATATCTCAAAATCAACAAAATCAATGGAACCGTCAGCAATCGTTGGTGATGGTTAGTGATGGTTCATCGTGAGCGGTTTCCAAAGCTCAGGGAAGCTGGTTGGTGTTCCACTTGCTAGTGTAGCAAGTGATGAACCGAGCAGTAAAATGAATTTTAGGTGTTTTTGCGTTGGTTATTATCCCCACTTCATTGCCATCATTTTCCTCATGACCAATCATCCAATCGCTGCTTGTTGGCTGAACATTGATTGGTTGTACCATCATGATTGGGTTTGCATCAATCACCACCACTACCACCATCCACCACCACCACCACCATCAACCATCCACCACCATCACCAATCACCAAGATAAATCACGGCAAAACTCATGTTTGATGATCCCTGGATGGACGACCCAAAAAATCAACACAAAAAACTGAAAAAACCTGGATGAACAACAAAAGAAAGTTAACAAAATTCATCCAGTGATCCTCAAAGATGAGCTGGTCATCCGATTAACCAAGTTCAATTCACCCAGTTTGCTTACTTGGTCATCGGCACCACCACCACCACCACCACCACCACCACCACCACCACCAGCAACGATTGCGATCATGCCCAGCAACTGCCCTCTGTTGTGATGGATCAGTTCAGCGCTGTCAAAGTATCCCGAAGTTCCGGCGAAATGGCCGAAAGTGGAACGGTTTTAAGATCTTTAAGTGGTACCCCTTGTGAATGGTTATAGAAGCGGCTGGCTATTTGTCATGAAAACAACCCTGACTGTAAAACTGATATCCGTTATGCATGATTGGTGGTTTCTCAAAATAGGGGACCCAAATTGGATGGTTTATTGCTTTCAATTGTGGCTATGGGTCAATATTAACCATCAATAATGGTAGATAATAACCAACAACCTACAGGGAAAACAATGGTTAATGATGGGGAACCAGGGGTACGGGGTTTTGACCCACTGCCTTGTTGATTAACTGGATGATTTGGGGGTATTTGAGAAACACTTAATTGTTCACCATTGTTTTGGAAAGAAAACTTGGATGTTTCAGCAGTTGGTTTGCCCTCCCAAAAGCAAAGACAAACCCTCCGCTACCCTCCAGACATGATCGCCTGGACAACAGCAGGGAAACCGTCCTTGGAATGCAAACGTAGTTATCTTAGTATATCTTATCCATCTTAGCTATATGGGTGTTTCTCAAAATGGGGGTACCCCCAAACCATCCATTATTTATCATTTATAGTAATAAAGCAACCATTTTTAGGGGTACCCCTATTTTGAGAAACCACCATATTTGCTTGGGATTTCAGCAAAAAACATCACCACCGTAGAGCATCTACCACTCTTGACCCGGAGATCGCTGGCAGTTCTGGGGATTGCACCGGATCCCACCTGCCCAGGCGGGTGAGTGGCGCCAGTTTCTGCCGGGCACCGCCTTGATTCACGAGGGCCAGACGCAAGGAGCCGAGGATTCCCAGGCGCGCTCTGCTGGAGATGTGGTGGGCCATTCGAGTGGTTAATGGTAGGGGATCACAAGCAACAAGAAGGGTCCATTATAGGGGCCATTAGTATCGTGGTTCAACAACCAATCACCAACAAGAACGGTTCAACAAAGTAGGGGATAATTATTGTCTGGAGGTCTGGTTGATAGTAGGGGATCATAACCAACAATGATGGTTCAAGAACCAATATGGTCAACTTGTACCTACGAACCATCAATAATAGGTGAATAGGTTAACTAATCGGGTTGAGAATGATTAGTAGGGGAGAATGACCAACAAACTCATACTCATACATTCATATGGTGGTACTAAGCATCCCTAGGTGATCGATACCTAAAGCAACCAGCAACTTGTGCCATGCTTGGAGCGGATATGCAACTCATGTGCACATTCGTATGTTAAGCCCTCGCGATTGCGTCCCATTGACGCGTTCTTGATGGCTTTGGTTTTTTGTGGTTGTCTTACTTAATATTGCTGTCATTGTTAGACGGTCACTACTGTAGTGGTCTCTTAAGTCTATCGATATGATATGTGTGCGTGAAGGCAATCCAAATGACTTCCAACAATGTCAAACCAATTTCATTGAAACTCTAGGAAATTGGTTAAGCAGCCATGATTCTTCCGCGCTTCAGGGGCGAGTCATTGTAATCGAGCTGCATCTATTAGTATACACCACTGTTCACACATACGGGCCATAGGCGTTTGTCAAAATAATAAGCCCCCCTATTTTGAGATCCACATGTATATTTCTCAAAATAGGGGATCCCTGCAATCATCCATTGAGAATCATTTTTAATAAGCCAACCATTATAGCTGGTATATCCCTTATTATTGGTCATTATCTTCTTGTTGATAAGCATTGTTAACCATTAATCAACCAACCATTAATAAACCTTCCGTGAATAACCACGGTCAGTTATCCCCTTGTTAAGAACCATGCGCGGTTGGGTTGCTAATGGATATTCCATCCATAGCTCTGGGTTAATCTCCTTGTTAATAGCCACAATCAATGTCCCTTGTCAATCCCCACTAAACCAACCATAGATTTAGGTGTTTCTCAAAATAAGGGAACCCCCAATTCATCCTTAATTAGTTATTTTCAGCAATCAACCAACCATTTTGCGGGTACCCCTATGGCTTAAGAAACCAACATTTGGGTACCAGCCAATGGCTTGAGAAACCACTGGGTGGTCGTCAATTGTGGGGCACCTCGAACCTCTGCACATTAGCTGCGATCCTCCAGCTGTGAAACGTTGGCCCGGATTTTTCATAGGAAAAGCTATGGAGTTTCATAGGTAAAGAAGTGGAATTTCATAGGTAAAGCTATTTGAAGCTGGTCCTATGCAGCTTCCATGGTGGACTTTCATGGGTAAACACGTTGCCGGTTCACCATGGCGAAGCGGACTGATTCTCCAGCAGAGAATCGATGAATGCGATGATGTTTACCTTGAGCCGAATCGGAGGTCCGAGTAGAAATGCCCCCTGGTAAACTAACCTGGAAGCTAAAGACTGCAATTGTTACAGGGAAACCAGCTATAAATGGTGGATTTTTGACTTCCAGGTTACTTTACCAGAGGGCAGCAATCACAAATCACCAGAACTATTGTTGATTCCGATTCCACAGTTGGTGGAAGCAACTGTTGGTCATGACCTTGATTGTTGAACCTTTGATCGAGAGATGGCAGCATTTTTGTTCATTTGTTCAAAATATTCTCCAGGAAGCGAGCACGAAATCTCTCGACAGGGTACCTCAAGTGCGGCAACTGGTCATTCAACCCCTTGGGAGAGTGTCCAGCAGGTTTCCTTGAAGCAGTGGATGAGTAGGTACCAAGCCTCAGTCCACAGGATGTCTAGTGAGCAACCCTGTTAGCTACAACCCCTTGAACGCCACTTGAACGCTCGAACGCAGCTGATCAAGCGAAATATGGTTTGGTACATAGTCACATAGTCGGACCCTACCCAGTGGTAAGTTGAGCCACAACTCACTCAGGTGTGGTGAACCACTAGTCGCATGAAATTGCTGAGATTTAATTGACAACTGGGATGGGTAACACTAGCAGGTAGTACGTTACGTGGTGTATAGGTGTCAAGAGATATTCAGTAGCCACAGCGACAGGACTAATAGGAGCAGCAGCAATGGTTGGCATTGTTGCTATTCTTGGTATCAATGGTGATTGTGGCTTATTGTTTTGTGTCCTTTGTTATGGCTGCTTAGCAATCAGTACATGCGGCCCCTCTTTCTGATTATTACACGTAATTACTAGCCAATTCTGATCCTGAAGCATTCAGCCATTGAAGACAATTTTAATCCGAGATGTTTCAAGAATCCACCTTATCCAAGTAGCATTGGCAATTGCCAGTCATGATTGATCATGATTCACATCATTTGTTGGCCAGAATGAAGTTGTTATTCAGCATTGATTCACCGCCATTGATTCACCATCCGTTGATTCATGGCAGCCCTGTATGGTTTAACATGATCAACCAGCTGTACAGGTGCCATGTCAACATGATTCACCAGTTCCCACGGGTTCTGTATCAACTATCAAAACAATGGTTCACAACCATGACCCATTTACAACCAATGACCAATTTACTATCAAAACAATGGTTCACAACCATAATGATGAACCATAATGATGAACCTATGCTTGTTTTAACTACAATGGATCACTCATAGGTAGTAAGTCATGATGCTTGCAACATAATGGGCCGACCCATGACCACGTTGCTGGCGCTAGGTGTGCATCATCGTCCGTGGCCGGTGTG
>VSDK01001140.1:4294-16011 GCA_009767595.1 Symbiodinium kawagutii
TCTATTTATAGACTGACAATTATAGATATGATATATTCGAATTCTGATATAAACCTGCAAGACTGACTCTGACAGTTGTCAAATTGTCAATGTCAAATGATGCATGCGGACCGTGCCATTCTTGATGTTGTGTAAAGACAGCTGGTTACACCTGGCTGACAAAACAACATGAAACTCATTTGATATTTTACTTATTATATAGATCGTTTGTAAATACATTATAGTGTATATTTGTTACATGTAGTCTATTGAAAAAACTGAATGTATGAAATACCTACATTGGTGATTGCACCATCAAGTTTAGTCACAAATATTGATCCTTGCTAAGAAGCATCCATTGGTGGCCACATTCCTGCCACACAGCAATTGCTCTGACGGCAGCATTCGACCACTGTGCTTCGCTCATCTGTAAGCGATCTAGCATGGACGCTAGGGACCTGATGATTCCACCAAATCAATGCTGTTTTTTGAAGGGTTGAATCAATGCAAAATCACTGACAAGGTAGCCTAGCATATTTGTCTCTCAGGATCAACTTAAAGAATGACATAATACTATCAGTGACAGATAAGAGGCTTGAGGACTGAAAGTTCATTTTGGCATTATTCGGTACTTCAACCACATTTGTATTTGTGCTGCAGTTTGAATGAGTCTAAGCGCAGAACACTTGCAATGACACGTCAGTTGTCAAGAAGTCACGAAGCACGGATACATCTTCGTGCCAGTCCATGCTGAGCGTTTGCAGTGCAACAAGCACTTCACAGCCACATTCCTCAAAAAATAATTACAGGCTGCATGTTGATATCTGATGTCAATGACAATAGGTCATTCATTCATCATGCATGATTTAATGGAACGGAATCTGTGACAAAGGAAAAAACAGTGTCATTTATTAACTGACAAATTGTCAATGCTGGGCCACTGTACAAATCACAATCAAACCCTGATCAAGCATCTGAGAGCCATTGGAACAGCAAGATGCACATGGATGGAGTTCGGTGCCAATCCCTTGTGCAGCAAATCCTGAGCCAACGAAGTGAATGAATGCTCCAATCATTTTCACAACAAATACACAGGACCAATAGTATTGTCGCAATCATTGTTAACAGATTGTAATCAAACTCAGGTAAGGTAGTAACAAATGCAGTTACCATTGGTCAACCACATGGCTGCAAGGAACCTATTATAATAACACTGATTATTAAAAGCAATCATTGAATGCTTCTTAGTCCATAGCTGTTCACTTCACAATCAAATCAAGTGGCCTCACAACTGCAGATGGCTTTCGCAGCATCTCCTCAAGCAGGCATTCCACATTCGCGTGACGATACGCCTTCAGTCAGTTCAACAGGATGCCAACTTAGCCATCTCACAGAGTTTGTTTAAAGCAAGCCCTTCTGTTATTTTCAGTGTCCTACTTCATTTGTGTTTATCATCCTTGCCTGGCCCATCACTTCGGAAGTCAAGCCATTTTGTCGACCCCTCAGCAGTGTCAATGTCAGACATTTGAAATTCACCAATCTCAAATCAGACCTTGACTGACTCAACATTTCAAATTTTGATTTCATAAAAATCAGCCAGCATGAGCCTAGGTACGTGCCAGATCCTTTCAGCTTGATATGGCACCTGTGTTCCCATGAATCTCTGTCCCGGATTCCCATCAGCTGATGGAACTCCCAGAGACCCATCATCGTCACTGCATCCACTGTCACCTGTTACAACAGTTTCTGATTCTGGCTGATGATCTCAAAACAACCAGCACATGGAAATGAGAAGTCAATGTCACAAACGACAATCATCATTCCGAGTTGAGTTGACAATGACAGGAAGTGACTGCGGTGACGGTGACAATGTCAGTAAATGTCAAAGGATCTGATATGACAGTTGCCATTGCAGTCTAGCAACTGGCGGTCCAAATGGCGCCCTGTCACCAACACCATACCCCAGAATTACCACTCTGCGAGGCCATGCAACGGTGGTTGTTCCATCGAGGTTGGGGACCGAAATCTTAACTTCAACCTGGACTGCTGGCGAAGGGAGAAATGGCTGGAGGAAAAGATTCAGAACTAATAATTTGAAAACAATCAACATTTGTTCAAGAATTGTTTCATTCCAACTGCTCTATAAGTATCTATATTATAAGTAGGTAAGAAGGTTTTATTAACTTGTTTGTTTCCAAAAATCAGTGACAATGACAAATGACAGCTGAAGTCACTTCAAGTCAAGTCAAGTCATGGATTTAAGGCAAGAGCGCTCCGCCTTCGGGAAGTGGTCATCGAACCCCGCGACGACATTGGCCCTGACCAAATATTCAATGGCTGACAGTGATAACAATGCAAGCAATTTCAGACAATGCAATTTGGAAATGAGTGAGCTATCAAAACCATTTGAACTATGAATGATGATAATGACAAAAGCTTGTCAAGTCAATGACTGCTGTTGCTTGTTGCTGCTGAACAAAATGCTTCGAAGGCAGCAGCAGCAGTGTTCATGCAGCTTTCACAGTGGAGGAAGATACAGGCAGCTGATTAATTAATGATAATGGTAATTTTTCAAAATAAATAAAACATTTTTGCAAAATTAATGAGCGACAATGACATTGTCAAGATAAGAAAGCTGACATGATTGCCAAGATCACTGACTTGAATCATTCAAGGAACTGCATGGACTGACAAAGAGACACCAGCACAATTTGCACACAAGCCTTCGTCGAAGATTCAAGGGCAAATGACGACACTGATCCTGCCTTAGTCTTCTGATAAGCTATTCCAGTTTCAAAGAGAAACATAACATCAAAATATGTCAATGACAACGACAAGCGACAAACATGACAATATGAGTGATAATATATTATTTGTCAAAAACTTGCTGCGAAACAGTCTGAAAATTAATCCTGAGGAATCATGCCACGGTCGACCATCCCTTAAGCCTCAGTGCACAAGACAACCAAGGCCTGAGAAAATGTCGCACTGATAGTCAAGTCTGGGATGGGCAGGCAGGCAGTGCAGTAGAATTCGAATTCAGAGTGGAGTTGGGCAATTCAAGACACAGAATCATAATACTGAATATTTCTTTTCTACAACATCGAAGTACAGTATCACAAACTCTTTTTTTGCCCAGCAAGCAATCCGATCGGGCCACAAGTCATGATGAAGTAAAGTGGTAATGTCAAGCTGTCAATGACATTTGAATTAACATAAATTTAAGTGTCAAGTTGTCGAGACAACAAAAGGCACTGTCAGGCCAAAATGAAGCCATTGAATTATTCAAAAGCTACTTTGGGAAATAAGTAAGTCAGTCAGCAGTCAATGACCTTTCTGTGGCCTGAGCTTGCTGCTGTAGTCACCCTGACACGATGAGGAGGCACAGAAGGAATCACAAAAGCATTCTTGCGGCGTAACACCGGTTTCTTCTCGAATCTTCTCAGACTCAGTTGTCTCAGATACGAGATAGCTTCCTCACACTCCTTTGCGAGATTCTTCGCCGATGCCCACTCCTGAACTGGCACTCATCACCATGGGCCAATGCCTAGTTAATCAAGTATCCTGAAAAAATAAGAACATGATAAAAACCGAAGTGAATTTACAATCAAGTCAAAAATAAGATCGACCAGAATAATATTATGATAATGATATTGTAAAAAAAGAAACAACAATTAACAATGACACCACCACCACCAACAACAATAACAACAATGGCCATATTTACTCACTTACTTACTTGACTTCAATTCCACCAGCTGTCAGATAATGTTACTGCAAGAACACCCGAAAATGGTTAATCAATTATCAAAGGTCAGATACCAAAAATTTAAAATAGGTCATTCGTGATGTATTCGAATGAAAAACACACACCTTGAGTATTAACTGAACCCCTTTTTTGAGTAATGGAAATGATAAAAGCCAAAAACTAGAATTCCATATGCATAACATTCAGATTTAGCGATGGTGAAACAAAACTTTCAAAACAAACCACAAACATCTTGTCATGAACAGTTCAAGCACCACTGATATGATACAGTTTAAAAAGCTCAAAGCAAGAACTCGGACCAAACCGAGCAATTACCAAATGTGAATATAACTAACCAGTTCTGCTAACATCACTTCGATCATGCTCAAACAATCAGGTTGACTGATCAGACTTGAAAACATTGAAATCAGCACGAACTCAACCACTATTTGCAGTGACAAAAGCATTACAAACATGACGCATGGACATTTTATTTTTCAATGCAAAAATGGCGAGGGCAATGCATCCTGATTTTGTGCAATGCTCAGCACTTCAATAGAACAAGTTCAGACTAAGCAAAATAAGTTTACATCTAAATTATTTTCTTTGATTTATGTGTCACAATGATCAAAGGCTCAGTCCAAACAACAAGGAAGCTCTCATTCTCAAACACTCTTCAAGCAAATAAATCAATGAAGATTATCCAAGCTCAATCAAAGGTTCCGACGCTTGAAGGAATTCCTGTTTGCTTTGCAACTTCTTGAGTGTCCAGGCAACAGGTCTCTTCTTGTACATGTTCAGGATGTCTTTTGCCGTAAATGGCACAGGCCCAGAGCTGTTCCGACTCTCCATTGGCACAATCGTCGCACAGAACTTATCTTTACTGCTTCAGCCAATGGCTAATTCAATCATTGTCTAAAACTGAGTTGAGTTTCTCGGGAATCAAATGTTTCATTGGCAAAGGCCCTGACAATGACAATGACAATTACTGATCATTGAACATTGATTGACAATGACAAATCCAATTGACAAATCCTGGGCCGCGAAAATGCCGTTCACTTAATTGACAATGACAAGTCAAGATATGACAATCTGGGAGCCCACAACTCAGGATGCCGCAAGCATACCTGGTAGGGCCAACGGAAGACAATCAATCAGCTTAAAATGAACTCAACTCAACTACCAATGAGGAAATGCGCTGAGTCGGTCAGATGAATCGAATCAATCATTTGATTGCAGAGCTGAGTGAATCAAGATGCATGTGACATCATTGTTATTTGGACTAGCTCCCTTACTCATCATACATGTTTGATCAACAGAAATGAAAGTTGTAGAATCAATGAAAGTCAAAGGCCAAAGAATCAAACACATTACATTGTTTCAAACACGCACAGGGGTTAGCCTGATAATGATGACAAACATTGCCGAATGTAATATAACAATGAATGAATGATTTTTAAATCACTTACTTTACTTCCTGAAAAAAATCAAAGTCAAAGCTCGTCATGCTGGGAAGTTGTCCCTTCTCAGCATCCAAATTCAAATGTGAGTCATCATGATCGGTGCTGTTGGCCACAACAGTTTTTAGTCCTACACTGTGTTTTGGCAATCACCCGTTGAACTGATAATGTCAATGACAGTGACAAAGACAACAATGACACACCCAATTTGATTCATGAATCTGAGAATCGAATCGTCTGAGCACCGAGGCTGTGGCATAGGCCATGTCGCCTGGCGATAAAAACACATTGCATTGCAATTGCATGAACTTGGCATCTTGGTTTTTCAAAATTATCAAAATAGAATGCCAATTGCCAATGCTGCTTTCTGAACTGAGGAGGATCAGGTCACTATATTTTTCACCCTTTTTCGACAAGTTTCGTACACACTTGCAAAGCCAACACTGGCGATGACTTGCACATCAAAAACTCTCTAGCATCTGTCAATGTCAGGGACAAAGTCAAGCAGGCAGATTGTGACAAAGTTTGAAAACTAATTATGACTGACATTCACACAGAGGCAGCGGCAAGATCCTGACCAACGATTAGATCCTGGTCAACCAAGGCTCATGGCGAACACTGCTGTTCCTGGCTCCATGATCTCCTGGCCAGTCATACCCAGGATTGGCGGAGGAACAAACTGACCACCACTCTCAATTCGAGGCCATCGTTCGCAGAAGAAACCAGTGATTGCAAATCCAATTTTCTGGTCTCCTCAACAAGGCATGATTCAAGGTTCAACTGACTGACTCATCACTGGATATGACACACTCAAATGTCGAAAGTAGGTCACCAAACTCACCCTCAAACAAGGGTCCGAGCTAACTAACTAAGTGGGTTTCCTTCCCGTTCTGACCAAGCAAGCAGAATTGGAGTCAGAATGACAATGAATAATAATGCATCACTGAGCTTCCAGTCATTTGCCAGTCCCTTTCATTCGTATTCAAGGATGGGCGCACTGTGTACTTGTCCCCATCAATGTAACAGTCCAGTGCAAATACATCAGGATCCTGGAGATGTTTTCACAAGTTTCAAACTCAAGGCCTAGATCTGTCAATGACAACAAGCAACAATGGATGTGGGGATTTGTTCAGGCCTTCTCGTTCAAAAGATCCAGCAAGCGATTCGGAGGAAGCCCTGGGTTTGCCTCTTTAACCGCTTTGAAGAATGTCTTCTGGTAAGTCGAGTATTCATCATACACCACCCTTGGGCTGAGCGAATCAACAATGTTGTGACTGATCCTATCTGATGATACCAAGGCTGCCAGGATTTGATTTAATTTATTCGTTCATTCTCCGAGACATGCTGATAAGCGTAACAACATTAATTATGACAAAATGAATTTGACAATGACAACGACAAGTCAGTGTCACAGTGATGATAAGAAATAAAATACAGATCAGCAGCTTCAATACCGGGTGTGCGAGAGCATCTGCCAGCAAGACCTTCTTTCCTCCATCCATCCTTGATCACCACAGCAATTATTTTGTAAAACGACAGTTTGTCAATGACAACCGCTTGACCTGATTGGTTAACTAATTTTATCAAGCGCTGAGGGCAGTGCTGCACATGCTTGGGAAAACCTTGCAATGTAGAGAGCTCCAAGGTCTGCTTCTGAAGCCTCGGATTAGTTAACATCGGTTGCTGGCTAACTTGGCGAACTTCACTGATACTGATGATGTCAATGTTGGCCTTCCGTAAGATTCAGTGAAGAACATGACCAAAATTAAGACTTAGCATTTTCACCATATTCTTTGATACATGTACATTCTCACTGATGCAAATTTCTCAAACCATCCCCAAAAAGAAAACCAATTTATCATCATCTGAGCTTCTGGCAACTCAAACTGCGACTCGGGTGGAAGCTGATGGAATTGTGACTTGAAGATTTGCCACATCAACTCCACACTCTCATCGTGAGCATCAAAGATGTCATGGTATGAAGCAGCCATGGCAAAACAACAGATGTCAATGACAAGTCAACAAAGTTGTCAAGTCAAGTCAAAAGCCTGAGCCAGCGCACATAACATGAATCAAAGATATTTCAACTCACACCCCTCAATTGCCACATCTGACAGGAAAGCATCAATCAAATTCGACTCTCAAAATTAAATCCACGCCAGCTCCACGCAATTGCAGCCACAGAAATGGCCAAAAAGCAATAGTGGCTGCAGTGGGAAACAGGAATGATTTAAAATGCCAATTACTTACTTACATTTTACATGGTGCACACCCACAGAATGATCAATGGATGCATTGGAGAACATCATTTGGAGTCACTAGCTTCAACCAAACCCACGGTTACCCTACTAACAAACAATCAAACTTGACAATGTCATTGACAGTGACAATCTATTGCCTTCATATGATTTGTTCATGATAAAATCTCAAAACACCATGGTTTTATCTCAAACACGTATGTACTAAAAACCCCTAGGATCTAAAACCCCCCTGATCTGACCCCCACATTCAATTTCGTGAGTTAATAGACATGACAAGAAATCCCCGACTCGCCATTGCTATCGATTTGAAGGCTGCATCCAGGTGGCTGCATCAAAGTCATGATGGTCGTGCCCTCAGAGAAGTCCCAAGCGGCTTCCAAGCCCACCAAGGCCATGACATGGTTACTCAATGGTTAACGAATGGAAAATTGCCGGCCAATGCTGTCAAGGATGTGGGTTTATGGCTGAGAAGGGTCAATTCGTTGTTCACGATGGTTGTTGAATGGTTCAGGATCCGCTTTGTCAACAATTCATGAGGATATATTTATTGTAAAAACATCTGGTTGTCCATTAGCACTGCTTAATGAAAGCTTAATGAACGCTTCATGATCAATTCATGGTTGATAATGGTGGCTAGTAGCTAAAGCGGATCGCAGATGGCTAATTCCAATACCATGCATACTGAGGTCGCAAATGATACGACTTGACAGTAAAAACAAACACATTGGCTTTTGCCATCATCAATGGCAGCCGTGTTCGCGCCTATCACTCTGGTTCCGCTTGGGAGTTTGACTCATTTGACCGCAGCCAGAAGCCGATTGGTACAATCCCATCAGCCATCTGGTGATCAACGACTATTATCAGAATTTCCTGATATGTTGATTTCTCTCTCTCTATATGTAAACTTAAATAGATATTTATATATATATATATGTATATGTATATATAGAAATAAAAATACATATTTACATATATTTAAATATACATAAAACATACTTATATGTGTCATTTTAGTATGGAGCCAGCACTCAGCTTCCATGGCCAACGATATCAAAGCAACAAGGCTGCTGAAGTTGTGCTCCACAATGTGCTTGACGACAAGGTTGTCGCCCTGCAATCCGGTGTGGTGAACCACATCCCAGGTGTCATGTTGAGCCTGGTGAGATCTAGCCATGATAGCTGGTTCCGGGGGAATCCTTTAAAAGTGGGCAATCAATATTTTCATAGAAACTCTATGTAAGAAGTTGGGTGTATCCATAAACGGTGGTGGGGGAGTATGTTCACCATCCCAAGCCATGATCTTCATATGGTATCCAACCAGCCAATGGAATGGGTACTACTACTATCATTACTACTACGACGACTCCTACTACTACGACTACTACTACTACGACGACTACTACTACGACGACTACTACTACTACTACTACTACTACCACAAAACCATCTGACAGCCATGAGCAAATCGTTCATTCTTAAATTTAGAGGAAAAAAACCTAATGAATGCTTGCTCTGATGGTGAACTGTCGCTCTCGTATGTAAGCCTTAACTGAAACATATGGAACCACGATCAAACAATGCCATTTGCTGGTTGCATGCTAACCAGTTGGGTCCCCTTACACCTGCCAACAGCTACCTGAGCGACACGGCAATCAAGAAACAACAAAACATCAGCAATGACAACAACAACAACAACAACAACAACAACAACAACAGCAGCAACAGCAACAAAAACAACAATTACCAATGTTACTGCTACTGCTACTATTACCAAAACCACTGCTACGACCACTACCACTACCACGACCAGTGCTACCACTGCCACCGGAAATTCAAATAGTATAGATGAAACCATATGCGGTTGCAAGTGTCTCCTGGACGCAAATGATCCAACATAAATAGATAACAATGATTATAAAGCCAATCGAACAATGTAAAACTATTCTCCATTCATCATATATACAGTTACTCATATTATCATATTCCTGAAGTACAATCACCCATGTGAATGGCGGACTTGATAGATTAAACAAAATAGTCTTGAGCATTTGGGGGTATAGGGATATAGGAACCATCATCCTGTTAAAAGTGGCTGTCCCCAGTTGGTGATAATAGCTATCCCACTGTCCTGGATGATTGTTCTCTTATCTTAATACTTTTATATACCCAGCTAGTGATTAGAAAATGATTCAAAATAGTCTAATTGTCTCCAACTACTGACGACAAATGATCATATCTATCCGCAAAGATCCATCTTATGCCATTCTCAACGCTTGCTGGCGTGTCATTTTTCGTGTCATTTTGTTCACCGCGCCCTAGGCGGCCGCATGCGGCCGCCTCTCGAAGGTCGTCGTCCCGGGCGATGAGCTCAATGGCGACACAAGCGAAGACGAAAAGGCTGATCATGATGAGAGCCTTGCCATTCGCACGGCCAAGGGGAAATCCACCGTGTGAAGCCATCAGCTTTTTGATAAGCCACAAACTGGTTGAATATAATGTTTGGATGTTGATATATGCTTGATATGTCGATCTTGATGAGAAACTTGAAAAATCCATCGGTATGAACCGATGATCCACCTCAGCTGATTTTTTTCAGCTAACTACGGCTGAGAATATTCGGCTAGTAATACATACTTGATAGACATGGGTCATTTAGCATGACTGTTATCGTCATACACCGTCACCGTTACAATCAAGGCTATCATGATAGTTCAAGAGCTGGTACCATACTGACCAGCTTGGTGACCATCAGTAGAAGTTCCAAGGGATCAAAAGAATCCCCAAGGTGTTTCAGCCGCACAACGAATTGGTTTGGTGTAGCCATACACAGGGGGACCTAGATATTTTGCTGCGTATCTGGGCCTGTCCATTATTACGAACTCCCAACAGGGCACTGCCAAAAACCATCCTTCTTTGGGGATTGGGTTCAATATAACAACCTGGCAGGTTGGTTTGGGCTATGGAAGAATCCATATCGAGATCACAACAGTGCTGGGTCTACGACCCCGAAGTGGTCGCGTTGGTTTGAGCTATGAAAGAAACCTAAGCCGAAGTCTATCGGTCCATGCCCGGTCATCTTGTTGTGTTGGTGACTGAACTACTACCCAAAGAAATGTTTGTTCTGTTAAAGTGGTAAATTGTCCCAAACCGGGATGAAAATAGTATCCATCAAACAGAAAACCCGACCACTTATTTTTGGCCGGGTTCGACTGAACAAGCATTTGTTCATGCACCCTAGCCTGTTCATAACAACCACTGCAACCAAATGACCAACCAACCAAGCAACTGACCAACTCGATGCTAATTGCTGCAATCTTTTAACTATATAATTTGACTACAAGACACTCCATTACATACACTTGATGGATGTCGATGGATGTCCACACACCACCTCGACCAACCTGTACCCGGTATTTTCGTTGCTTGGGCTACAGCTAGGCTATGCCGTGAACGATGTTGGTGACCAGCAGCAGGACTCATAAACCACAATCACAACAGTCAGTTGCCATTTTAAAGCCGGTACTTACACTTGGATCTGCATCCCCACTTAGTGCCTGGCAACTCACCATGGTTCTGGGGTCTGTAGGCCACTTTGTAGGTTTATGATTAGCCATGCTTATTTCTCGGATGCGCATCCAAGTAGTTTATGAGTCTGGCCAGTTCTGGACCAGCGATGGCTTGTCTTCCCAGCACCCAAAAGGGTTGCTCTCTGTGGTGGCGGTCCGTGGTGATCTGACGATTTTAAGCCAGGAAATCAACCCTCCTGGTCCTGGCCGCTCCCCATTTAAAGGCTCTTTAAAAAGGCTAGCACTGGGTACTCCTGGTAGCTCCTGGCCTCGCTCCCCTTCACAAGCCCTCTAAAAGGCTAGCATTGGATACCCCATTCGCTCCTGGCCCGGCTCCCAACCACCAGGGCCCGGCTCACAAGGCCCAGAACTTGTCACTTCAACTGCTAGTGTCAACACTGGATACACGACCAGCTGGGTACTCAGTTCTGTACAGATTGTCGGTAACGATCAACCGACCGGGCTGCACCCTTAACCAGGTAGCCATTGTGGACAGAATGGTCTGGCCACAGGTCAAGAGCCCATAGACCAAGCCTTGCCGCAGTCGACCACCGATACTGACCACTTGTGCTGGTTATGGCTGATGGTGAAACAATGATGTTTGTTGAAAGGGAATCGCTAATAATGGTTCAGAATGGCTAAGAGCTGGTTCGTAAAACAATCACGCATCAACGATCACTTACTCATGACCCATTGCTGAACC
>VSDK01001140.1:16021-32641 GCA_009767595.1 Symbiodinium kawagutii
CTGAACCGAAATTGATGGCTAATAATGGACAATAATGGCTAATTGATGATGATTGAAGGTTCATCATGATTACAGTAATAATTATAGTTGATTATCATTGATGCTATCCGGTAATCCTGCCAACGACTTTTCAAGTTTGATGCGTGTCAATCATGGTAAATTCAAAACATTGTCTTCACCATCAATCAAACCATGGTTCACCAATGCATTGCAGCAACATATTGTTCATGTCTTGATCGGTACTATGATTAATGACAATCATCCTCAGTTCGCACATGCCGGGCTTCATGCATCGGGATGATGCGTGATACGTATCAAGATACCATTCTAAATGTATATCTATATACTGTCTGTACCTACATGTAATGCAATATTTGTAAATATACATATGCAACAATTACAGAAACATTCCTTGTTCCCAGCTCAAACCCGCCAATGCTTGCGTGATTAACCCTCAACTTTGCAGCAAAGAAGCGCCACATGATTTTGAAGTGGCTCACCATCCTGCCAGCTGCGTAAGGCAGTTTTTCCGGAGGACTGCAGGTCAAGTACTCCTACCAAACTGCAGGCAATGCTTGTGAAGCTTTAATGAACGCAATTTGGTCCCATGTCACATCATGACTTGGTATTTTGGTCATTGAAAGTCTAATCAGAGCTTTTACTATCTGGTTGGTGGTAAGTCACGTCCTGAAAAATACTAGTTGCTATGAGGCTCAGTCATAGCTTTTGACTGCCAAGTACTATGGTCTTGTCATCAGCGACGAGACAGAAACAGACCTCACAACCACAATTTTGAGACATTGGATTTATTAGAGCAACCACTATCAACGAACATGAATCTACCAATCACTTACAACTACTAAATCTGGGACATTTCAACCACTATTAACGACTGAAAATTGAAGTCCAAAGTTTACTGTCATACTAACCATCAATTAGTCTACCAACGCCTATTGATAGTAAGAGCAATTTGTATACAACTCTTGGTTTTGCTCATAACTAATTATCAACTATCAACTATTCTTCAGAAAACCAAGAACTGCTGTACTGATAATGACCATTATTGTTAATTATACTATAATCATCAACTATTGCTAGTAGGTAATATATTTACAAATTATTCTTATACCAACTATATCCAACTATTATCAATAACTGCTAGTTGGCCGTGCGTCAAAACCCCGCACCCTTGGCTCCCCTATCACTATCCATTGTTTCCCCTATTATTGTTGGTTATGATCCCCACTATTAAATGGTTCATATTGACCCATAGCCAATTATCAACTATAGCTAGTAACAACTGTTGATCACTAAGCACGCCACCGAGCTGTTGCTCGGCGCTTGCAGAGATTGAGTCGACCAGTCGTGTCTGGCCATGGACTGGGCCAATGTCTATGAAGTGATTCAAGGGGAATGGCTGAACGACCACTTTTTGTGTGTATCTATTTGGGTGTTTCTCAAAATAGGGGTCCCCCCAAATCATCCATTCCTAATCATTTATGGTCATAAACCAAGCATTTTTGGGGTACCCCTATTTTGAGAAACCACCATTTCATAGCTATATTCTATATACCCCTTTTTTCCTTCAATATAGACCAATAACATGACTAACAATCATATGCACACATGATCACACATGACATCACCATCCTATGATCAAAGGGCACTGCAGCACCCCGCCGTCAGCATCCCCCCTAAAACAAGATTTACTACATGAGTTTTGGAAGGCAACTTCACAACAAACCTTTGCAAAACCAACACAAAACTTTCCAAAACCAACGCAAAACTTTCCAAAACCAACATAAAACTTTCCAAAACTCTCCAAAACTCTCCAAAACAGGTAGAAGTCAGTCAAAACCTTGCTAATGTGCACCTGAAATGGCGTCTTCCCAAAACTTTCCAAAACTCTCCAAAACTTTGCAAAAATCACCAAAACTCTCCAAAACTCACCCAAAACTCTACGCTCAAATTTTCTGTGGATCTCGTTTTAGGGGAAGGTGCTGAGAAGGGGGTGCTACAGTGGCCTTTGATATGATATCCTTTCGGTCAACCATATTTTCAGACGAAGGAACCAGTCCGGACTCTGTGACTAGACCCCCAGAGCTGGGCGGCAGGGGACCTCAGTGCTCTGACGAGTCGAAGGAGTCGCAAACCTCGGAAGACCAAGAGACGCTCCAGGCCCAGGTCTTCGGCCCCTCCGTGGCGGAGGATGTGATGGGTTTCCATGGCGTAAGGATCGCTAAGGGATGGCTAAGGGATGGTTAAGGGATGGTGAAGGGATGGTGAAGGGATGGTTGAGGATGGCTAAGGATGGGATAGTGGAGGAAATATGATGCTTCAATGGTGGTGATTGACCATGATTGATGCTCAAGTGATGGTTAAGGTTAAGTGATGATGGGCTAGTTCGTGGGTTGAGGGATGGGTAAGTGTTGATGGGTTGAGTGATGGGTTAATATGGATCATGATGGGTCGACAATTGTGAATGATGGTTCATTATGGTTGACTAGTGGTTCATTGATGGTTTGATGCTGGTTCGTGTTGGTTAAGGATGGTGAATGGCTATACGGAGGTTTCACAGCTGTGGGAAAGTGTATAATCGCACATTGACGGTCAATAGCGGCTACTTGATGGACAATTCATGATTCATCCATCATACAAGTCAATGAGAATTACAGTGAATTCATAGTGCTTAATTGCTATTCCATGATGGTTAGCTGGTGGTGAATATATGGTGTGGTTTCCAAAAATAGGGAGCCCAAAAATGGTTGATGTAAAGGATAATTTAGGGGTACCCCTATTTTAAGAAACCACCATATCTATAGCTACCTGTAGAAGTATGGATGACTTGGAGAGTCTCCTATGGTTTGAAAAACTCTCATATGGTTCTTAGTGGTAGTTATGAGCCTTAATGGTGCTTAATGGTGGTTAGACTAGTGGTTAGATTTAATCATGGTCAATTGTAAATGTGATTCTACATGGAACGGCTAATCAGGAGTTACTATGTCGTCAATATGTGGCTAATTATAGTCAGTGACAGGGTCATGGCTCACCATTGATCAGCCTCCTTAGCCGTCACAATGCGAAATCATGAGCATGATTCACCATTCTCAATCTGCATTCAGCGTGTCGTCTAGCCAATCAAACCTGTCTATGCACCAAGCACTACGTATCTCGACCAGTGTCAACTAATCCTGATTAGCATTGTAAACCATGATTCTGTATCATCATGTTCTGATTGGTTAAATGATCCCAATCCTACAGGTCTCACACAATGAATCCAAATATCCCAAGCTGGTTGATTCAAGTCCTCTGAACATCAGCCAGTGGAAACCTGTTCCTTTGAGTTTATTCCAGATTGTTGCTGGCTGCAACTCCACTAGCACCATACATACTAGCATGCTATCTATGATTATAGCTTACCATATTCCTTATGGAGGTTGATTCCAACTCATCATGGCAGGTCTTAATGGTCCTATATGATCACACACATACATACTGCGTATGTGAACTATACATCATTAACTATACATCATTAAGATATCATTTGAAATAAAAAAATAAATATATATCTATATATAAAAATTTCACATGTCGCACATTTTGTGCCCCGAAGTTGCTTAGTGTGTGAGCTATGTACAGCTAAATGATTCTATCTCGGTTACAGGAATTAAGGCCAATGCCTGTTACCCGCTCAACCCTTTAGGTTGGTGAGAACCGGTCTTTGAGGGATTCCAATGAATTGCCCCCAAATTCTCAGGCTTCAATTAAGCCAAGAAACCCCCCAAACAGCCCGAGAGCAAGCACAGTCAACTGACTGACGCACCTTAAACGGTGGTGAATGGGGCTGGTGGAGGGAGCCCAAAGGCTAGTCACTCCAAGTTTCAATATATCATCGTTGCATGCTTCACTCATGCTTCGTTACACAAGCTCAACTTTCTTTAATATTTCACATGTCGCACATTTTGTGCCCCGAAGTTGCTTAGTGTGTGAGCTATGTACAGCTAAATGATTCTATCTCGGTTACAGGAATTAAGGCCAATGCCTGTTACCCGCTCAACCCTTTAGGTTGGCGAGAACCGGTCTTTGAGGGATTCGAATGAATTGCCCCCAAATTCTCACACACTCCCATTAAGTTGGGTTTGCAACAGAAATCAAAAAGAAACACACACTCCAAAGCCAACCTTTTACTGGCGAAGCCGGAGTTTAGCCCCTTTTAGGCGAAATTTGTGGACTTTCTTGGATTGACGGGGTGTCCAAGACAAATCAGCTAGTTGGGCAGTGCCGGAATCCACATAGATCTTAGCAGTTTTACTGCAAGACCAACGCCCCCTAGCAACAGTAAGATCCAAATTGTGATGTGTCAAGAAGTGATGTGTAGCTCCACCTCTACGTAAAGCGTATGGAACATAACTCCCAGGTGAAAACCCGAGGTGACAAATCACAGAATCAAAGGTCTTGCGGAAATTGTGGGTAGAGTCCCTCCAGATAGGCCTAGATTTTCGATGCCTGCGGATCTTTGTGAACAGCCACAGGAGAACTTTGTCCGTGACTAACAACACCTGAGGGTTGCCCGCAGACGTTTTCGAAGTGGGGATGACCAAACTAGCCTTGGAAGAAGTTTTACTCACTAAAAAGTGGTCAGCCGTCACAACCAAAAGCTCACTCGTGCGCAGCATGCAGTTGAAGCCAAGTCCCAAAAGGAACGCCAAGTTCCACATCTGCTGAGTCATGCAGTAGCCAATCATTGCCTCGACAAGCTCCCAGCTAGCTGGGGTTGCTCTTTGTGGAACATGGGACTTGCTCCAGTTACGATAGAACTGGGTAGAAATAGGAAGTTTCCATCTAAGTTGTGGGTGAAAGCGCTTCAGGGCAGACAGCAAATGCCCTGAGTAGGTAAGGGGTTCTCCTTCCTGATAGTTTTGATTTATGAATTCTCCAATTAAAGGGTCCAAGTGAGACAACTTGATGTCAGCGATGGTTCTTTTTCGGCAAAAATGCAGAAACGAGTCGATTGCTCGGTGGTAAGAGCGGATGGTCTTGGGGCTGAGTCCGGCGTAGCACACGTGCCTGCTATACTTCGAACTGACGCGAGGCATGGTCAGAGAAGTTCCACCTCGAGATGGTCCACAGTGGGACCATGTAGGAGTTCTGCGCGATCAGCAGGGCAGTGCCACGCCTAAGGACTCTGTTCAGCCGATGGGATGACGACCTTCCCTTCGCCAATGCCCCTCTTGAGACCATTGAATCAACCACCAAAAACCATCGCTTGTTGAAACGGCTGGAGCTGCGACCACGATGTTTGATAGTGGCCACGACAGCACACAACTCCAGTTCATTGATGTGGCCATCTTGCTTCCACGGCCACGACATCAAAGTGCGCCAGTCCCAGCGGAGTGCTGGGTACGGCACCTCATGTTTTTCCTCTGACCTTCCAGTCAGGTGAATGTAGGCGCGGAAATCGGTGCCACGATACGACACATTGCGCCACAAAGCTCGCAGATGAGCTTTCTCTTCACCAGGCCTCATGACCATGTCCAGAGCGGCGAGTTCCACTGACATGGGCTGGTGGACCGTGGCCTGCATCAGTTGCTCTGTGCTCAGCTTCAGCTCGGCGACATACCAGTCCCTGAAGGCCTCTTCTTCAACTGCCTGGAAGATGTTGCGCTTCTTGAGTTGTGAGTGAAGTCCCCGCGCGTAGGCTTTGCACAACTGCCACGGGTACTCCTCCTCCTTGGCCGTGTCATAGCTCAAGTTTCCTTGGTCATCTTCCTCCACCTCATACGGCAGCAGGTCATCATGCCCTGGACACGCCACCGAAATGGCAGCGGTGATCTCTTCAGAGTTGTTCCTGAATCGGTACCACTTTTCTCGTTGGCCTCCCCAGCACCAATGGCTGCCAGTGGCGTCCTGGTACCCTTTCTCGAGGAGCTGCTGGGCCAAGGTGAACTCCCACATCCAACTGTTGAACGGATGCTCAGCGCTCCTGTAGATGTCCTTTTCCACCTCCAGCCGGCGACGTGTTTTCAACGCCATTGAGTTGGACTGCCGAAGTCGGACCTTCATTCCCTGCGACAACCAAGGGAATCCCATCAAATGTTGATGGTCACGGACAGGTTGAGGTCCATCGATCACCCTGCCACTCTTCAACGTGATTGGTCGACCTCGAGCTTTTGTGAAGAGCTTGCAGCATGGTGCCCAATGCTCGGCCATAAGCAGCCGGTCATTCATCATCTCCTCCAAAGCAGCCTTGCCCTCTGCGGAGAAGAAATCGTACCCAAAGTTCCAATCAAAGGGTGGTTGAACATCTATTCCACCCACCATAGCAACTGCCTCCGTGAGGCGGCCATGCTTCCCTGCAAACCGTTCACCAAACCGTGGAAGCTCCCAGGCCCAGCGACGGCAGCGCTTCCTTCGACGGGAGATGTCACTGCGGTGCCTCAGCAGACATTGCAGAGAGCATAGCCCAACTCCACAGCGTGCTGGGCAGCCAAATCGAAACTCCTCATCCATTGGCCCTTCACATTCCCAGCACACCTCACCGTCATGAGCTTCAGTGAAGGGTTCCGGGCGAAATCGATTGGCTATTGCCACGCCCCCGCCAGTGGGCGATGCATCAGAGCAGAAGATGTCATCGTCCAGGGTGGCCTTCAGGGATGTGCCCATGAGTGGCACCATGGCCATGGTCATAATGACCTCATCCAAAGCACCTTGGACTGGGCCCAAGGGTCGATTGGCATCCAAAGTGAGGCGCAGCTGCCCAAAGATTTCCTGGAAGATGCTCAGCAATGGCCGTCTGAAACACATGCCGAACACAGCCTTTCCGATGAAATGGCGTATATCAAACTCCCGCCATTCTTCAACTCCAAGCAGGCAGGCACCAAGTCCCAGAAGGTTCACCTGCTTGTCACCGGCCAGCTTGTACCATCCAGAGTCACCCTGAAGTTCTCCTCCCTGGAGGGTGCCCCTCAACGCGCCCACAACTCTCTTGCCAAGGTTCAACGAAAGGCCCTTCTCTTGGCACATGGCGCAGAATGCAGCATGTCTCTTCGAGGGGACTCCCTGGATGATCTCGGCACACCACCGGTCCATCTTCCTGAGCTCATCATATGAATCCAAGTAGATCACGGTCAGGTCCTCCGAGTCAGGCATGCTACGGACCTTCGTGACCTCAGACTCCTCTGAACACCAGAGTGCGGACCACAGCTTGGACCACCGATACAGCGTTGATCCAGCCCATAGGCCCCCCCGCCATGGCAGGATACACCTGCTTGCCAGGTGGGCCACCCATCAACTTGGCATCAACTGTCTTGCCAAAACACATGTAGGGCCACCAGGCTTCGGGCAACGTAAACAAGTTGTAGCAACTCGTGAAGTCCTCCGAGTCCACCACCCACGCTTCATCTTCCTCCTGCTCAAGCAGGGTGAATTGTCCCAAATATGGGAGGTACTTGTCGCCACCTAGGATGTGCTGCTGGTAGGCATTCGTTGGAATGAAGTTGGAGATGAACCGCTGGAGCGTCTTGGTTGTTCCTCCAATCACCTTCTGCTTCTTCACCGCAGCCGCTCCATTCAAGATACGATTACCCTCCATGTCTCTAAACACATCCTCCGCATCGACGGGTACCATCAATCCCCTGGCAAAGGCTGCAGACACAATGGCATTCCACTCAGGTTGGGTGGCTCGGACTCGACTCCGTGGCGGATTCAATGGCCACTCATTGAGTGGAAGCAGGCAGGCCTTCGGGTCCAGGAACTTCTCCTTCAGCAAGGGGGGAAGGTAATTGACAACAGGCTGGACTGCTGCTTCACCTACCTGGGGCCATACTGCAATCACTTGATCGGCACGAAGATCTTCGAGGGCCATGATAGGCTCACCACCGTAGTCAAACTTAGCCTCAATCAGCCAACCACGCCCCGTAGCGAAGTCAGGGCAAAGCTTGTCAACCTCAATCAAATCTCGAAGCCTCTCCTCTAAGACTCCAACAGATTGCCTCTGCGCCTTGCTCAAGGGACCTGGCGCAGGTGGTTGGAAGGCGGTTGCCTCCTTGCCTCCCAAGTAGAGGTAATTCAACACCGTGAACATCAGCTTCAAAGCGTTCCCCAAATCAGGCTCCTTCGCATACATCTCATCAAAGGCTCGCACATCAATGGGAAGGAGGTCATCACCTCGAGGTTTAGGGTGCGATACCCTGGGGGGCACATGGCTCTCTGTAGCCTGGCGGGCGAGCTTTCCAAGGGGCGAAGTAAGTTCACCCAGCATCAACCAAAGTTGGGACATAAGGTCAACCGGGGGCCTTTCTCGGGAGAGCAGCCCTTGCCACTTGTTTCGCCAGGAAGATCGAAGCCTCTTTCTAGCAGCATTTCGAAGCCAATCTTCAAGCTCTTCAGCATCTATGCCGCTGGATCGGGCTTGTCCTTCTCCTTCTGCTTGCCCTTGCCGGTGTTCTTGTCCTTCCCCTTCGGTCCTTTGCCTCTTCCTTTCGGCTCTCCCTTCTGGTAGGGGTGACGTCCCTGGCCGTAGCTGCGAACCTTCTGATCCAGCAAGTACTCCTTCGCCAGGAACACTTCTTCCGCTCTCTCGAGCAGAGTGCTGCCCTCCGGCGCCACCAGCTCCAAGAACTGGGCTGACGCCCAGTGGTTCTCCACTGTCGACCGCTCCAACGCCTTGATGCGCTGTGCTGTCACATCGGCGGCTCTTCCGGGCATCTTCTGCGCGAGGGCGTCGAGGATCAGGCACAACGTCTTTATTTCGCGGCTTGTGCGCACTCCTAGGCGCTGGCCCAGGGTCGGTACCATGATCGTCTGGTAGTACAGGGTTGCTGCTGGAGGCAACTTTTGCATTGCCACTAGATTTGCCCCCACCGAGCCCAAAGATGACTCCCGGCCCATCTTCCTTAACAGCCTTGCTGCTAGTCGTCCGGGGTGTCGTTGTGCGTACTCCAGGAGTTTCATCTGCCTCATCTTCGTCTGCTGGGTGGGGGCTTCGCGAAAAACTGACCCTTCGCTGCCATCGGAATCACCGTCATCCTTGAAGGCTTCCATCTCACCTCCAGCAAAGGGTCCTCTGTCCTTTGTCTCACCCTTGCGGGTGGTAACTCGGTCATCACCTCTCTCGGCCTGACCGAACAGGTCATCCTCCTCCTCTTCACTGGAACTCGATGAGGATGAGCTCTCATGCTTTCTTTTCTTCTTTTTCTTCTTCTTCGCATCCTTCTTCGTGTCCTTGGCGGACCCAGCATGAGGGCCTTTATCCTTGGCATCCTTCTTCGTCTTGGATTTCGCCTTCTTGCCAGAAGGGTCGGCTTGTCCTGCTCGGCTCTTCTTCTTCTCCTTGGTGGTCTTCTTCTTCTTCTTCGATCCAGAGCCTCCACCAGACTTCTTAGCGGCTCTCCTCGCTTTCTCTTCCTCCTCAGCGGCCTTCAATGCCTTGCGCAAGTTGGCGATCTTCTCTCCAACCTTCTCCTCTGATGAGCCCGTTTCAGAGCTATCTTCCTCTGACCTTTCGCCAATCGCTGCCAACCAAGGCAGGTCGCCATCACCAGCCTTGGCCTTTGCCTCCATCTTCAACATCTCGTCAAAGATCGGCTGGGTGTCAGCCTTGCAACTCCTGCTAAACGCCCATCCCGGGGTCTTGGCATTGATGTCCTCGGGCGTGAGCATCCTGAACTTCTCGCAGTGGATCAAAGTGCAGGCCTTGTGCTTGACGCCACATGTATGGGACTGGCCCTCACAGAAATGATAGTGGCCTCGTCTACTCAGGCCCTTGCCCGGTCCCTCGGTAGCCCACCAGCGATAATGGGCATCCGAAGCGCAAACATAGCGGCAAATGACAATGTGCCCTTCCGAAGTGGTCTCCACCTGCTCGATCACCACGACCAACACCGTGCCTTGGGTGTGACCTGCGTCGTCTCGAACGGCCACTTCCAAGACCTGGTCGGGTTTGAAGCGGTGTGAGAACCACTTCTCTCTATCAATGCTTCCTCCCAGCCAGGTCATGTTGAGACCTGGTGGGGTCGAAGTTGCCTTTTGAGCCCAAAGGCTAGTCACTCCAAGTTTCAATATATCATCGTTGCATGCTTCACTCATGCTTCGTTACACAAGCTCAACTTTCTTTAATATCATGTATATTATATAAATGGATATAGCTCAGGACATATTCGACATACAGTAGACATACAGCAGACATACAGTGTTTCACTGCGTTTTATGATAGTGGGCACGTATCACAGAAGTTATCATCCTATCATAGAAAGTGTCGTCGTATCACTGGGACACCTAACAACGTTCGTGTTTACTTGCTTCGGAATGAACTGCAAATATTGCTTTGACGGCCACACATTGCAGAAGTTGTCATCGTATCACAGGGCCACCTAATAACGTTTCTGTTGAACTGCTTCAGAATGCAACATTGCTTGAACGGCCACGTATCTGTAGAATTGGGAAGCTCTTAAGCATACTATACCGATATCAATATACCATGTATTATCATGTATTATCATCATGATCTAGGCTCTTATTGGCTATGATTACCCATTCATTGTGCTGGGTACGGTCATCAACATGACCAGCTGATGGTTTACCGTAGGTCCGCCCTGCGCAAGCCGCACCTCCAAAGATGGGCAACAGGACCAGGGCAAAAATGCCCAGCAGCACCAGGGACATGTCCATCCAGAACCACATGTCCTGTGACCCATCCAATGGTGAGGGATGGGAGTTGGCTCGTCAGAGATGAACTTGAGGAGTTTGAAGCGACTTGAGGAGCACATCTGTTTTTTGTAATCTCAACCGGTTAGAGGCGATCCGAAGCAGCATCGGCGATGGACATGGAGGTTTCTCAAGCCAGGTTGGGGACCCTAAAGATGAATGATTTATTGATAACAATGATTGATATTGGATGATTAGGGGGGTCCCCAATTTGGAGAAACCACCATATCAAGCATGCTTCACAACCATTCCCTACATGCCGTGGCCCGCCTTGAAATTGCTCCATCCACCCGCCACCAATCCTGAGACCAAGCATGACATCAACTCTTGGGAAGCCATGGAGTACTGATATTAACCATGGTAGGTTGATGGTATTCCATGGATTCCCAAAGGTTCCCAAGGGTGATGGCTCAATACCCAAGTGCCATGGCTTAATAAGGTAGGTTCATGGAAGCCATCAATGAACCCATCCTTGACTTACCTTTGACGGACCAGTGATGAGGTGATGGTATCGGTGGATGGTGGGAAATCAAGTGGCCAGAGAAGTCACAAAAGACTAATCGCAGGGGACCGACCCATTCTATTCAGCTTCTACTTGGATGACACGGGTAGAAAACTATGCTGCAACATATAACCATCAAAAACTACCAACAATACAACCATCAATAAGATAATGACATGACTTATAATTTCATCAAAACTCACTTCTGCCTCTGGATGGCTCACCGGTGCAGCCAGTGGGCTAGCTGGGAATATGACCTGGCTGGGATCATCACGGTGTCAGGGTTCAGGGCACTGCGAGTCCATCATCGCCGCCTACTCCACAGGGATATAAACCATATATGATGGTTGATCGAGTTTCCTTGTTCCGCACATAACCACCTTCGCGGAAAAACAATTACTTTAGCCAATCTTTCGCGAAGCCAATCGAAAACTCCAGCGGACCACAGTGTGTGGCACTTTGGGGGCATCTTTTTGCCACTTGCATAGGAACAAGATACCCAACCCTGCGGCGGCGCAAACTCCTCTTTGTCCAGGACCGGGCTGCGCGTCCCCAGGATCTATGGGGCTTGTCTGCGGAGGTTGAACTTTCGCGGATGCTTCGCGGGACTTTCGCCAAACTTTCGCAAAAAATTGTCTCCATTTTCGCTGTTTTTTTTTTCCGCGCTTCTTTTCTAAAGTTTTCTCTTTGCTCACCTTTTCTTCACACATCTCATCTGTCCATCTCAGGATCTCTCCGCGATATATATATTTATATATATATATATAGTCATCTTCGCGAAACTTTCGCGAAAAAAACAGTTACTTTAGTTTACTTTAGCGAACCCTGAAAAAAACTTTAGCGGAGGCTTGGTTCCTGACTTGAAAGGTCATTTTGTATAAAACGCTTACAAGGACCTTTTGCATAACAACCATATGGTTAATAGGAGTAGGTTATATGGCTAAGTCCATCACTGGTGAGTGGTTTCTCAAGCCATACTGAAACCACCTTTGGATATGAACCAATCATGGTCCGTGAATAAAGCCATATCCCCTCACCACTGCTGGCGCATTCTCAAGCCAGTTTATCAACCATATCCAGTTTGGCAACCATATACGGTTGATAAACTGGGTGATTGGCCTGGGTGGGCCCCTATGGCTTGAGAAACACCCTTGAGGTGCAAATTCGGTAGCTCCGTATTGAATCTTCAATCTTCTGATATTTGGTTTCATGCAGAGCGCGTTTGCAGATCCTGCTTCTTGCCTCAAGTACTGACTTTCACTTCCTACCAATCGTGACTGCCTTCGTGTCCAGAGCCGAGAATCTCAAAACCAATTCGACAAAGTAGATCGACAGAAAGATTCGCTCAGCGACTTGGGGCCACAAAACATACCTCACGACGCCCCGAAGCATACCACTGCCCGCCACCGTTGAGCCAACTTGCGAAGGCTTGAGGATTTTCATGGGAACGTGATCCAATAATATCCAATAACTATTTGCCATGATTAACTCAAATTTGATGATCATCAACCATTATCACCCATCATCTACCATATGGTTTATTGACAACAATCAAAATCTTTTCTCAACCATAATTCTTTATCAACCAATATTTCCAAGTATCGCCAGAAACAAACTGGTGCCCGGAGGATTGCGAGGAACGATGCATAACGATACCAAAGATCTTCCAGTGGGCCCCATGCAGTCAGCATTTTCCGTGCCAGCCAATTTCACTTGCAAGAACGGTGAAAAACAAACATGGTTGTCCTTGGGATGGTTTGAAAAACAAGCACGTATCGTATACACACATAATCACGCATATATACATACACACATATACATTCCAAGAAAGGATCAAATAAACAATTAGATAGAATGATTGCAACAACGTAACAACAACGACAACATCGACAGCATCTAGTCTAGTAGAAATTTCTACTGACTGCTCCCATTGCTGCAACTGCAGCAATCATTACAACAGCTACTCCATCACCAAGCAGCTTGAATTCCTCGCTCCTCAAACCCATCTCCAGCTCGATCCCCACGGTGACCAGGTTCGCAAAAATGATGAAACCAATCACAAACTCAAACCTTGGTCAACTGGTTGGTGGTGCGAACAGCCACCCCGTCATGAAAAATATGCGCGTTTGCCAACCAACCAACCAACCAACCAACCAACCAACCAACCAACCAACCAACCAACCAACCATCGGTAACACTACACTCTGGTGAACTAACATGGCATTGGAAAATCACCGTTTCCAATAGGTAAGTCTTCTACAAATGGTGGATTATCCAGCCAGCTATGTTAGATCACCGTAGTCAAAAGAAAACATGTTTGAAACATGGCGAAGGTCAAACTGGCCCACTTGAGCACTGGTCAAGGATGGAGTGTTCACGTCATCACAGTTTGTCCATCAATAGTGGTACCTGCAAACCACTCAAGTTGATAGCCATTCTCAATTGGAAACTTAACATGTGAAAAAACCTTAACATGTGAAAAAAAACGTGAAGGGGGACACCATTTTTACAAAGCGATAAGAACAACGAAAAGAGTCGCAATCGGGAGGACTCAGTTCCTGTTTGTCCCCATTGCGAAGGTGTGACTGGCAATGATCATCACTGGCGTCATGGGCACCCGAGCGCCATGGTTAGCCATCGGCGGAGCAGTTTCCAGCGGGGTCCGGCATCTAATCTCTGGTTTACAAAGGAATAGCTGTTGGTTTTACTTGGAAACGGCCCAAAGGGGCATGTTTACAAAGGAGACAGTGGTTGTTGTTGGTGGGGCTGTTCTATAAAATAAGAACTTTTACTTTTGTCATGGTTCATCTCTCTCTGTATTCATACTAGCTTTGATTGATATTGATTGTCTGGGAACAAAACCAATGATTCACATTTGATTGTCTGGCTATGGTGTAAAACAACAAAGATGGTTGTCAACCCAGTAATATGGCCAACACCAAGCGTACTCACCAAGCATCCAATGTGCGGACACAATAAGCTCCGCCCACTTTTGCGGTTGATTGAACCTAAGGAATCATGGCGATGCGATGCCATGGCCGAGCAAATGAACTGCAATTTGGCTACGGGTCAAAACCCCGTACCCCTTGCTTCCCCATCATAAATCATTGTTTTCCCACTATTATTGTTATTTATTATCCCTATTATTGTCGGTTAATTAATGTTGATCCAGAGCCATTTAGAGTTTTGGTGTTTTCACATTTTTGGGGCACCAACAAGTCATTGTTGCACTGGAAGCTTCACCAAGAAGCGGATTCCAGACCAACAGTTCATCCTACCAATCACTGGGGAAGAGTGTGGTTATTCCATGCAACTCCAAGCGCCAAAAAAGTAGATCTCCCCCACATAAGGGGTAATCTAGTAGCTGGTACTAGATCCAAAGTCAATCATCAGCTAAATCATGTCCAAAATCATGTCCAAAATCATGTCCAAATTCCTCCGAAATCAATCAAAATCATATCAAAATCATATCAAAATCATATCAAAATCAGAGGGCCGGTAAGGTCTAGTGGCTATGGCGTTGTCCCTCGATCGCCGGACCTCGGGTTCAATCCCCGGGGTGCAACACTAGGCGGACAGGCGGGCAGCTACTCCACCCCTGCAGTTAAGGGGATGAGCTAGGGTGCTGCCCGACAAACCTACTACTACTAAATCATATCAAAATCATCAGCTCGCCCCCCAGGCTCTGGTAACCAGCCATTGAGCTGGCAAGCTATTGGCCACCGAAGCGACGAGGCACGGCTTCCCCGTGCCCCTGCTGCGACTGGCCTCCTGGGAGCGGCCACGTCGACAGCAAGGTGACGTACACGAGCAGCAAGTGGCCGAGGACGAGGACGACATAGATCTACAGATATAGATTGTGCATTATAATGATAATATCATTACAAAATACCATGATCTGTCATTATAATGCAATCTATGTGTAGATCTATGTCGTCCTCGTAATGTAGCTATAGTGTAGCCTATTAATGTTATTTTTATGATCATGTAGCTATAGTGTAGGTTTATAATGTGTACCTAGATATTGTCGATCTGCACATTATAAACATCACATGATCTACCTACTAGTTGATCCTGCTAGTTGACCCATAGTAGATCAAGTTGTTAAGAATGGTAAATTGGATCTACCTACTTGATCCTGCTTGTACTATTAGTTGTGATAAATCGTCATGATGAATGGCTGGTGTAAAATGAGCGACCGGCGATCCCATATGACAGCTTTAAAATACCAGTAAGAGTGGCTGCAAAATAGTTATCAATGCTTGAAGCTTTTGCTATGGTCAGTAAAATTACATTACCGTGTGTAATCGTCATTCATTCATGTCGAGCAAATATGAATCAGTATTCACAATGACAAAGCATCATTATGGAACTAGCAATGAACTGAGAATTTCTCAAAATAAGGGATTCTCGACATCATCCAACATCTATAATTTGCTGTACATGTTGTTGTATGTTGCAGTAATACGCCAACCATTTTGGGGGTCCTCTATTGTGCGAAATCCCCCTGTTGGTCTTACCATGTCTTACCGTTGATTATGATCCCCCTACTAACCACTACAATCTCCAATTAATCAACTATTAACCACTATCATCCCTCTATTAATCAACTATTAACCACTATTTCCCACTATTAACCACTATCATCCCTCTATTACCCACTATTACCAACAATTTTGGGGGGAGAAATCTCCCAATTCCATGAGCCAACCACGCTTTATCATCCAAGGCTAAGCTGGACATCCATCGACTCCTTGAGCGCTTCTGAGACCAACTTCTTCATGCGCGGCATGTTAGCGAAGGTCCTGCAGCCCAGCGCCACGAAGAAGTAACCCCAACGTTAGCGAAGGTGCGGATCGCCCGTACGTTTGGTAACTTTTAGCCGTTTTCTCCAAGTGGTAGTTGCCCTAGTGAACGAACCAAAGTGAACTAACTGGGGGTGTACCACTTTTTGTCCGTCTAGGTGAGTACTGGTACATATGATTATGCATACGCAGACTGCGAACATAGGCGAACATCAGCCAACTAAATGTCTGTATGTATGTATGTATGTCTGTCTGTCTGTCTGTCTGTCTGTCTGTCTGTCTGTATGTATGGACGTATGTATGTATGTATGTATGTATGTATGTATGTATGTATGTATGTATGTCTGTCTGTCTGTATGTATGTATGTATGTATGTATGTATGTATGTATGTATGAATGTACGTATGTATGTGTGTATGTATGTATGTTTGTAGGTTTGTATGTATGTATGTATGTATGTAGGTTTGTTTCTTTGTTTGTTTGTTTGTTAGTTCGTTAGTTTGTTAGTGTGTTAGTTCGTTAGTTTGTTGGTTAGTTAGTTTGTTAGTGTGTTAGTTTGTTAGTCAGTTAGTAAATTTGTTTGTTTGTTTCTTTGTTTGTTTGTTTGTT
>VSDK01001140.1:34430-120067 GCA_009767595.1 Symbiodinium kawagutii
CACAGACACACAAGCTCCGCAACATCCTCCAACGTGCTTTCGCGTGGTATGCACGCACTGCGCAAGTTGCATTGAACATCAACAGACCCCCCCCCACCCCACCCCACCCCACCCCACCCCCCCCGCACCCCACCCCATCAGCCACACGACCATCGACCCTGTCCCAACTAAACGAGCAACATAACCTCGACGTGCACAGACACACAAGCTCCGCAACATCCTCCAACGTGCTTTCGCGTGGTATGCACGCACTGCGCAAGTTGCATTGAACATCAACAGAGCCCCCCCCCCCACCCCCCCCCACCCCACCCCACCCGCACCCCACCCCATCAGCCACACGACCATCGACCCTGTCCCAACTAAACGAGCAACATAACCTCGACGTGCACAGACACACAAGCTCCGCAACATCCTCCAACGTGCTTTCGCGTGGTACGCGCGCACTGCGCAAGTTGCATTGAACATCAACAGACCCCACACCCCACCCCACCCCACACCCCCCCACTCCATCAGTCACACGACCATCGACCCTGTCCCAACAGAAACAGTGACAGAGCACAGCGCACGGACCACCGTCACCATCCCGCGCGCAGGTCAGTAAAAACGGCCCCCGAAACCCCAATTCCCCCCTGATTCGTTACGCAAAAAGCGCGCGGCGACACCCCAACGGAAGGAACAACAACAACAACCACAACAACAACAAGCACACACAACCAACAACCAACAACCACTAACAACAACAACAACCACAACAACAACAAGCACACACAACCAACAACCAACAACCACTAACAACAACAACAACAACAACAACAACAACAACAACAACAAGCACACACAACCAACAACCAACAACCACTAACAACAACAACAACAACAACAACAACAACAACGACAACAACGACAACAACGACAACAATGACAATGGCATCCACAACAAAATGGAGGCAAACCCAAGATGCCCTTGAAGCTACGGCAGTCTGGCTATGGTTCCTAACGGTCGTCTGGGCAAGGCATGCAACCACCATGCAATCAAGTCATCCTAGATAATGGTGCCACCCCCATATTTACCATCAACATGGCCCAAATGTGATCAAATATGTGGGTCTTTCTCAAATTAGGGGCACCCTTAGATCATACTTCATCAATCATAGTAGTACATCAAACATTGTTTGGGGTTCCCTATTTTGAGAAACACCCAGCCATGGCTTTGTCCAGTTTGCCATACTCCCAAGTCACGGCTGCTTTCCCTAGCAATAGTGACTGCCAACTTGGATGGTTGTGGACAAACCCATACACGATCAGAAGCTACCAGAACGGCCATCACGATGGTTTCACACGAGTATAACACAACGTCCAACGATCAGCAAAGGTAAAACCATAAAAATCTATGGGTGTTTCTTAAGACCCCCAAAACGGATGTTTTTTTACTAGATGACCAATGATTTGGGGGTCCCTTATTTTGAGAAACCACCATATGAGCATTAAACATACAATCAAAGACTGTTTCGCGATTTTCTGAGGCAATGCTGCGCGGATTGCCTCAACTGCAGCTGATTGCAGCAACAATGATGAGGGTTAACAGGTTCCAAACAACACAAGACCAGCTGGTTGGTGGTTGCCAACCATTTGTTTATAACTACTATGGAAAATAAAAAATGTCCAAAACCACCAGCCAACCAGTTGTTGAGTTCACCCAGGCATTTCTACCCACAGAGCAGTTTTCTAGGTTTCATGGTGGTTTCTGCTTCCCTTCTAAAGGACACCAGGACCACCACTCCATGGCCGCCAGGGAAAATGCCGCCCTGTGATCCAATTGACGCTGTCTTCGGCTGGCTGAATGACGCCGATATCTATGGTTGATGGCAGTCAATCATTGGATGGTTGCCATTACAGTAATTCTATCAACCCAAACATTTCATAGCAACAACTGAATCATTTGATAGCTACCCATTGGATGGTTCATTGCATTTGTTAATCTCTTTGCAACAACTTAGGCGTATCAATGGGTGCCACCTACCGAGGTTGCTGCAACCAGCTCTTTTGGACGCGAAAAGCCACCAGAGTCCAGGGGTGACTAAGCCACATCTGTTGAAGACTGATGTTGGGACTGTATGGCCATGGGTCAATATTTACCAACCAATAATGGGGGATAATGACCAACAATAATGAGGGAAAACAATGGTTAATGATATATAGGGGAACCAGGGGTACGGGGTTTTGACCCATAGCCATATATCAAAAGACTGGTTTACCGGAAAAAAGGTGCCAGGAAACCATTCAATGATGGTGAATCATGATGTTGTTTACAGGAAAAAATGCACCAGGAAACCATTCAATGATGGTGAATCAGCTACTTCCCTGGACATTTGTCCTCTACCAAACCCTTCTGCGCCTTTCTCTGCTATTATTGTCCACCAATCGCATGCAATTTCACCATGTTTTACATTTGATAAGCCTGACTCAACCATGCTTTCATCCACGACCAATCTTAACCACTATTATGCAATCACGACTGACACTAGAAAGATCTAAAACAACAATATTCACCACTACCATGACCCCCTTTAAGCCACGATTCATTAAATGGATGGCATACATCGGGCACCACTTCACCACAACGGCTTCAGCACCATCCAGTGGATCTCACGTTGATCATCCCCGTCCCGCCTTGGCATGGCTCTACAAGCGGCAAACGCAGCAGCAAGTGATCAATGGCTGTCTGCCACTGTCGGTTCCTTGGCCGTGCCGTGCCTCCACACTGCTACCAGTGTCACCACAATGCAGCTATCATTCATGACTTCAGCTTGGCTTTCGGTGTGCTTCAGCTGCTTGATGCTAGTTGAGCTAGTGGCTGGGATTTCAGGTTGTTTCATAGCTGCATTAATGCTCCATTCCTAGGGTTTCATGGGTGTTTCGTGGACATTTCATGGGTGTTTCATGACTCAGGCCTTGAAAGGTCCAGCCTCGTTGTTCCTCAGTTCTGACCATCTTGACGCAAACAGGAAACTCGAGACATATGATGATGGATACCAAACAACTTTATGATAAAGGTGGGTCATCCTGACTCTCCAGCAAAATGGAAGTCGATAATCCACCATTCATAGCCGGTCTTTTGAAACTGGTGATTTTGAGCTTCCAGGTTAGTTTACCAGAGAGTAATGACGGTTCAGAACCGTTCATGCTAACAATCATCCCTCACCCAAGAACAGAACTGGTTGGTGGTTGCACCACCCCTATGGAAAACATGCTTGTCAACAACCGTTGATAATTACTAGGGAAAATAAACATGTTTGAAACCACCAACCACAGAAATTTCAGAACCCCCCGTCACCGCGAGGACCCAATGTGAAAACGCCGGGATGGAAGTCGTGTACCGTTTTCACTAAGCATCAAGGGGTTCATCAATGACTATGGCCAAGTTGAGCAATGGGATTGCAAAATGTCGTTACTGTCAATAGTGTTCTTGAGAATCCCTGCTTGGAAATTGGGTTTAACCATGATCCCATTCTAGTTGGTGGTCCGTGGTTTTAACCCATCCCAAAAAAATCCACAACCCACGCATCATTCAAAATAAAAAACAATGAATAATGAAACCACCAGCCAGCATTGTTAACCTTACATCATACTTCGAATAGTGTCAATCATCACTATCCTTCTAGTTACCTGTAGAAAGCCAATATCCACAACAGTATGGATTTCGCAGCGCGGTTTGGCGACTGAAATGAACCAGCCAAAAACTTGAAGACTAGAGAACCCGGATTGAGTCAAAACCCTGTACCCCTGGTTCCCCTATCATTAACCATTGTTTTCCCTATAAAATGGTTGGTTGTTATCCCCTATTATTGCTGGTTAATATTGACCCATAGCCAGTTGTAAACATGTGAAGCTTAGCACCAGTCGAGTACTTTCCATAGCCTACACAACGGTGGTCTTCTCAACCCCTCTCGTTTCTCTGGAATCAATCCATCAACAGGCTGTGGAAGCCGTGGGGCCCCCAAGACATCCCCAAGAATCGAAACCGGGAAACGAGCAAAGCTACCAGGTGGATTTCTATCTAACTCTGAGGTTTTGTTGGATTCGATGCTCTGTCATTAGAGCCATGGCCATGACCATTCCCTACGTTTACCAATCTCTAATCATCCTTTATCATCCTTTGACAAACATGCAACTAACATGAACACATGTCAAAGCATCATTCAAGCATCACTTGACCAATATCCAACAATCATTTGACCATATCTCAAGCATCATTATCCATTGACTATCCATGATTGAAATGATCATCCTTTCACCATATATCACCCTTTCTGGGTATATTTTCCGCGTTCCCCGGTTTCGATCGGCAAACTTCTGCTGCAGAGTTGCCCGTCATTCAGTTGCTGCAAGCTTTCGTACGAGAGCTTCCTTAGTGCCAGCCAGGAGGTCGGCAGGTAGACACATGACATATATATATATATATAGAGAGAGAGAGAGACAGAGAGGGAGAGAGAGAGAGAGAGATGATGTGCATATATGATATATATATATATATGACTATATCCGCTCATCCGTGTTTCTGAAATTTTCCGTATGCTTTCTATTCACGGCTCATGATCTCTTATGATAGTTGACGCTTGCATGATCATGTATTGCTCACGTTATCCAAGCAGGATCCACCTCCAAAGTGCCAGAAAATTCCCATGGTCGGGGACTGATCATTGGGCATCGCCAAGGATATCCCCGTCTTTTCGGTGATTTAGGTAGAAAATTCAGCAAAGTGGCTTGTTCACCATCATTGATGATGGTTTCGGGATTCTTGTTTGCATATAAATCGGTTGGTTTCATGAGTGTGTGGGATCAACACGATACATTCACTGGTCAGCTGGCTACGGAACAACCCAAAACTGGTTTCTCTACCTTTTCTCTTCACATTTTTTCGATGTGAACGGGAGTGGTAGGTGGAAATGAGCAAATGATCTGTCTTCCATGAAGCTGGCTTTCAAGTAGGGATTCCATCCACCAATGCCCGGTTTTGATGGGGAGTCTAAAGCATCTCCGAATATTTCCGAAGGAATGCTGCTGAGTTAGCAGGAATACAGTGGGTTAGTTGATAATTTCCTGGAACACTACTGGTTGAGAACCTAAAGCATATCATCCAGGTTAGTTATTCTATAATACATAATTTCCATGAAGCCAGGTTTGTGGTGATAGCGTAGAATTAGAACCATGGAAGTCAACAGCAATCATCGGGTCACTCACCTGTCGGATGCTGGTTGGTGCTGCGAGCCGTTTTCCGCGCCAGTCGGATCTGCGATGATTTTCCCAACATTGATGGTTCAGGATGGCTAACAGGGACTAAGAATGGGCTGGATGATGGTGATGTGATGTTCATTCATTGATGTTCATTCATGATGGGGATTCACGGCTACTACAACCTTTGGGATGATGGATGACGGTGATGTGAATGCTTCTTCCTAAACAAGTTTCAAGGGACAATAAGCAACCATGATAGCTCAGTATTCAAAATTGACCAATAAGTAGCGGCTTCGGGATACCCAGTGTAGACAGGCCCAAACAACTCTTGTCCACTTTTCCCAACTACTGTAAATTGTTGGCCGCGTGGCATGAGGGAAATAAGCATTCATATGGAAGCAACATCTCATCCTTGCATGCAGTTTCAATTGCTCGAAACAAAAATACAACTACATATTGCATATGATTACACCTGCATGTACACACTAAAGACCTTTGCACAACATTACACAAGTATACACATACATATATGTACATAGATGTCAACGATACATTATTATGCAAGTCAGCCGTGGAGCAGTTTCAGTTCTATCAAATTCATCAGCTTTGAACATCCGCTCCACGCAGAAAGCATACCATTTTACCCAACAAACTGGTGACTTGTCAAGGCCACATTGTTGCCTCAAGCTACGACAATCAAGCCATGTGGCTGCTGCCTCTGAACCTCTGCAAGCTGTTGTACAATGTCGGCAAAGGCGTCCGGATCCATTGCAGCAGTCTGCTGTGTCACCCTGTGATGTACTGTAACTTCTGCAGCATGGTGACGCATGGCAGCGAGTTCGATTGTGGCAATGGTGTACTAAATGTACAGTATCAATCTTTAAGAAAACAAGTTAACAAGTTAACAAGTTCAATGGTTCAAGAAGATTCACGAAAGCGATCTTCACTCTAGCCATGTGCGTTCGATTCATGCGATGTGGTCATTGCCCAAACAGCTGAGCGCAGCAGAGGTGAAGTTTTGGAAGTCCGGGAGAATTCAGAAGAGCTGCGGCCTGCCACTGAAACACCCCGTTCTCATCCTGTCCCCTAAACCCATCAGTTGAGACCACCAATCATGATCTGATGGTTCATAATGGTTCATCATCCAAATGACCAACTTCATTCGGAATTCAACGGTTTTACGAAACAGAAACTTGCTCTCTGCTGAAAATGACATGTCAATGAATGTCAATGACATTTCATCCACTTGGAATGGTGACGACCCCCATGACAACAATGAGATGAACTCAGGCAAGAGCTGCCGGGTGGAAGCAAGCTACACCACCAAATCGTGAGCCAACTCCAGTATTGGTTGGTGCTTGAACCACCTCTCTGAAAAGTAGTAGTCAACCAATCATTCCAAAGATTGCGAGGCAAAAAAACAACATTTTAGATGGATCAAATCACCAGTTGAGTTCACTGAACCTTTGGCTACCAAGTCCATTATATCCTGATTGGTGGTTTTAACCCCTATTAAATATACGAATCAACCAACCATTTTTCAATCATTACTAGGGAAAATAGAAAATGTTTGAAACCACCAACCAGAATATGTCCAACCACACTAGGACTTGACCTAGCGGCGTTCAACAGGAAGGGCCCACTGCCATGGAAACTTCGAAGGGCGGTGAGACCTTCTCACGATCCTCAGCGAGTCAATCATGGTGGTTTTCTTAAGGTAGGGAACCCCAAAAAATGAGTTCTTCAGGGAAATGAACCGGTATGTACGATATAGCGACCATAGTGGGAAACTAGCTGGCTAATGCTCAATAAAAGGGGATGAAGACAATCAAGAATAAAGGGAGATACCAACCTACTATCTGGCACTCGAAATAACACGGCCGTCTGAGGGCCGTACTCCAACTACATGGTTTCTTAAGCCTTAGGGGACCTGAAAGATATGGTTGGTTCGTTATACAATCAATGATTGATATGGGATGATTTGGGGGTACCCCATTCTGAGAAACACCCAAATGTCTTGAGACTCATCCACTTTCACCAGGCGAGCTACCAGCAGTTACCAACCATCAACCTGTATAGCATCTACCCGCGAACTGCCACTTTGATACATAGCAGTTGTCAATCATCAACCTGTTCCGATGCAAACATACCGTTATCCAACTGTTCTGGCTCAAGCTATGGGTATGCCGGGAATTGTCGAGAGACCATGAGAGCCCAGAATTCCTCCGATTCATCATCTGCCGTGCTCGACGAATTCATAGCTGAAACGAAGCCGTTTGGTGATGCCGGTTCCCAGTGACCTGCAATTGATCTGCATCGATGGGAGAGAATTGCTGGATGACCATGCTAGATGAGCCAATAATAGGACTGGCGGGCTTTGGTCTCCAACGCTGACTTCTCAATCCAGACTTAGTCACCGCTTTGCAAAACTGAGTTGGCGAGATTCGAAATACTCGGCAGTGTGGGAGTCACTTAATTTTGAAACAACCATGGCAATACAGGTTGTGCTCGGCAAATTCTGTACCAGATTTGTGGTCTACAAGTCTATAATCATGCGATTTGTGTACTTGGCCAAACTTAGCCGCTGACGAAGCACTGCAGAATGGTGAATGTCTAGAGCAAGAATGGTCAACCTTGCCAAGGATGTCCATATATGGGTGAGGGGTACCGACCAAGCACTCCTGATGATCTCACAAGGAAAACCCTCATCTTTGGGCAGCATACCATGAATGGATCTTTCCATATCTAATTCCCACAATAGCCCTCCCGCTTGCCAACGTAGTTTCCCAAAATAGTGGTATCCCAAAAGAAGTGATGATATTTCAACCATGCTCCCAACGAAAAACTGGCAAAATGGTCAGGTCAAACCCATCCCAGCATCCCATCTAAATGGAAGGATCCATTTCTCCGGACATGGGGTGATGAGGCCCATCGGCCGGGATCAACCGTTGATCAACCCCTCCAGGAGCGGCAAGGAGCAGAAGACTTTAGAACTTTGGCATCCACCTGCGGGGCACCCCAAGGCACAGCTGTGAGCTGAACGGGCAACAAAACTAATGTAGACATGCAAAATCATGCAAGAGTAATATCCATAAAATGCGAATTTGCATGTAAATGTATAAACATATCTATGCATGTATGATTGCACGTTGCGGGTGCGTACTTGTAAAAATATACTGCCATAATTTTGTATATAAATACATTAAAAATATGTATGTATATATATGTATATGCATATCTAAATATATATATAAATATCTAAATATATAATATATATATATATCTACTGTAGATGGAAATAAACATACCCACTGCTTAAGTAGCAATATGTAACAATGAGAACTTTCCAAACGCGATGATCCCAGTGACTGGATCAAGGATACCATTACACATCATGGTGTCATGAGTTTCATGCATCACCAAAAAGTCATTATCACCTATACTGCGGCAAACTAACCTGGAAGTGGAATATCCACCATTTACAATTGTTTAAACTAAAATAGATGCTGGTTTGCAGCATCCAGATTAGTTTGCCAGAGGGTCTGGTTGGATAACGATTGACGATGTACAGATGGCAAATTACATTGCTGTGGTTTTCAAACACCATTGTGCTGTTCTCGTATTCCATGATTGCTTCGACGCAACTGATGTCAAACAGATGCAACAAGTAAAAATCCATTATGTAAGCTTTCTATGGTTGGATCCCCTGTTATTATCCCATATTACTATCATATAACCATCATATAACCATATCTGATCAGTGTTAACACCTTATGATTCACATCATGATGTTATAGACCATACAACTATCATATTCAACCATGGGACCTATAAGGTATCACATTTAACCATATTTGGGATATCAGGTCCATGGTACCATCACCTGTGGGATGTGATGCTCGCCAAGTGCAGGTGGATCAACCGACACGACGACGGGTGTACCTGTTGGAGACCTGGCGACGCGCCTTGATCATGGCATGGCGCTGGGTGGTTGCTAACCATGCTTCGGTGGGTCGTCACACAACGGGGACCGGTGATGACCAGGCGACTTACCATGGTTACTAACCACTTACTGAACTTCACTCAGGTACTGGCGAAATAGCCATAGTTACCAACCACTTACGAATTTCGATGATCTAGCACGTGGGACCATGGCCACCAACCGCTCACATCCACTTCCCATGGACCTGACCGCCTAGCCTCCCTCCCCGCCCCGCGCCGTCCAATGGATTCGGAAGACAGCACTGTTCACACCTCACAGCAGCTGATTTCAACCGGCTGAAAGCTTGACATGTTGTGAAATTGAGGCTTTCATTTGCACTGATCAGGAATTGATAGATTCAAGAAACTGTTTATCCGGATAAAACACCCGGGGTATATTTACAGGTACATATCATATATATGGTGGTTTCTCGAAATAGGGGTACCCCTAAATCATCTTTTACAAACCATTGATAGTACTTAACAAACCATTTTTGGGGTACCCCTACGGCTTAAGAAACCCATGTAGAGGTACCAGCATCTTGTTACAGATCTGCTGGACGACACAGGCTTCGGACTGTTCTCAACTTCTCTTTCCTGTGGATATCAGCTGAGGTTGTTTGAGCGAATCTGCCAAGGTTTCTCAGTGTCAAGTCAAGATTTAGCAATGCTTCAGGCGTATACAGTAAAGAACAAATGAATGAAATTGTGTCTCTTGAGAAAATCTGTTCATGTGCAACATCCTGAGGCATCGAAACAATAGCAACAAGTCGTGTCTACTGTCACTTCCGACGCGATGAGGATTGGTTCAGGTGTGTGCAGAGTCGTTGCAATCAGAACAGCGACATTCAATAGCGAGACCTAGGAGGCCTAGGTATCTGCCTGATGTGACCATTGGCTAGATGGTTTTTGTACACGGTTTCACCTAAAAAACGCTTACTGATCATGAACACAGGCCATGGGTCAAAAGTCGCTTTTGTGCAGGTTTCAAAGTAAGGAACATAGCAAGCGGCTTTCAGTCAAAAATAGTGGCTTGCTGAACACGCGCGCGCGTGTCTCCAGAAATTCTGATCCCTAACCATCTTAAACTACTATCCATATGTTGCGAGACCATCATGGAAACATGCTGAATATATCTATATGCATGTATTTTTATGTACTATAGAGAAAATTCATCCAGTATCATTGACAAATGTTTCACTTTCTTCATCATCAGCGTGCACTGACTTGCTTGGCAAGGGTTATCAAAGATCCCGACAGTAATACTGGTGGCTCTTTCTGGTTCCAACTCTACAGCTTCTATTGCTATAAATTGGCACAGGCACTCGTGTATCTTGACTTGTTTAAGATCAAGAGTCCCAACAGTCGTGCTGAAGAAACCCTTCAGTGTCACAGTCGTAGATTTATTCCTACTCTCTGCTAAGTTGATCTGGTAACAAACAGTTGGTGTCTTTACTTCAGACCTCCAGTAGTATTTGCCTACATGCTGGTTTCTCAAGCCATAGGGGTACCCCCAAGTTATGGTTGGTTGATTACTATAAATGGTTAATAACCTGATTGATTTAGGGGTATCCCTATGATTTGAAAAAACCCCTCCTTGGAGGAGTTCCCTTCTTCACTCCAGATCTCCAGTGTTTGTCACAGCATGTCACTGCATTAGTAGCTGAGTCTTCTCCTCTGGCCGATGCTGGAACTGTAAGGGAAGCGACTTGTCCACAGGCGCAGCGCAGCCTGTGTGACCAGATGCTCCCCCGGCCTCCAAAATGCGCCAATCATTGATAGTAAAACCATGTAAAATGTAAAATCCAGGGATTCTCTGAGAATTCCGACCAATTACTCTTTTGAAACTCCATTTAAAAACCCTACCTACGTCGAACTATGTTGAACTCTAGCTCCCCTAATAATGCATAGTCAGGATTAATAAACCCCCCCTAATTAATCAACCCCCTCCTGATCCCCAGACCCTGGTCCTTACTAAAGTTAATTAGGCTCTGATTTCACCCCCTAATAATCTAGGTACAGCCAAAACCCCCCCTAATTAATCAACCCCCTCTGGATCCCTAGGTCTTTTTTGTTTTAAGTATTTTTTAATTAGTTGCAGATTAGTTTTAATTAAGACCCTTATTAATCTAATTGCTTTTCATGACTAATGAGTGGGGTGAAGAGTCTTAGAAACTGCTCAGGTCTCATAGCTGGATCCTGATCCTCAACCCCCATGGTTCTCATTTTACTCTTATCCATCTCTCATCTCTCATCTCTCTAGGAGGTTATTATTTAGGGGTGGTCACTTTTTCCCATGTAAGCACCAGACCTTGTTGACCTTGTTGGCCTATTAGGGGGGGGGGTATTAATCCGGTCTTGGCATTAACCTTAATTCCGGGACCTTCTGGGACCAGTATTCCAACCCAGTGGGATGAGACCTCAGTTGACTTGGCCCCACCAAGCTTAGGCACTGAAAGCGCGCTGGAGCACCGGAGCACGAGGCTCAGGTATCCGAGCCTCAGCCGAGATGTTCACTCGAGACCAAGATTTGCCGGTCGAGCTGCTCGATGCTGGAAGACAGCTGTGTTGTCAACTTGTCAAAGATCCATGATTCATGGTGGTAGAATATGGTCATGTCGATAAGAAACTGGTAATCAACAATAACAATAATATATCTATCCATGGTGGTAGAATATTGTGCAATCATGTCGATAAGAACCTGGTAATGATAAGAACCAACAATCACAAGAATATTGTTACTATTACAATTCAATATTGCTACTACAACAACAAAAATATATCTATGTTGATGATTGATACTACTGGATCCTCATAATCAAGGCCAACTGGTGGAACCCCGACCATCGAGAAAACCGAGCCTAAGGAACCCCGTGGGAGTTTCTGCCACATGTTCTGAACCCACGTCGTAAGACGTTTGTGAAAACTAAGAACCCTTTCCTGCTCGAACAGGGTTTGCAGGTGGGGTGCTTACGAAAAGAGAAGTAAATTGTCGTCTGATTGTTGGCTTTGGTACAGTATTCACGTGCACATCCCTAGCCTATGCGGTCAAGGCACTGCCGGAGCTCTGTGGTGTTCCTGTCCCTGTTTGTAGATTGGTCCATTTAGACATTTGATCCACAACTTACTGGATCTATGTGATCTTGTTCGTGTCCTTTCTATGGCTTGTATCTTTATCCACCTTGGATCGAATCTCACTGCTAGATCCGATCAACAATTGGAAAACCCTAGCGAAATCATCAGCCCTCCACGAAACATCAATGCAAACAAACGCTTATCAACCATCGTTCTACCATTCTCCAACTCTTCCGTGGATTCCGCAGCTCTTATCAACCCAAACATCCAACCAATGAACCAAAGCATGACCCAACAACTTGAACCAACCAAGCAACCCACCCACCCACCATCCAACCCACCAACCAACCAGCCCACTACCCACCCAGCAGACTCCTTCCCAGTACCGAGCCGCTGGAGCAGGCGGCAACATGGCAGGCTCCTTGGCCGGCACTGGCGTCGTCACCGCATCGGGCTCCACATGAGGGGCTGCCTGGCGATGGAGCTGAAGCTCCCGGTTGAAGTCGTGGGGTTACCGGCAACCATAGGGTTTCACAGGGTTTCAAAGGAGATTAATAAGGTTTAATAGGAGATTAATAGCGTTTAATCAGGTTTAATAGGATATAATCAGGTATAATCAGATATAATCAGGTTTAATCAGGTTTGAGAAGGCTTGATAAGGTTTCATAAGGTTTCATAGGGTTTCATGGGGGTTTATAAGGTTTCATAAGGCTTGATAGGTTATACTGTTATACATCTGGAGGGGTTCTAAAGCCATAGGGTTATAACCGTGAACAATAAGCTTCGATAACCGTCAATAATACGTTCAACCATCAATAACCACTAATAATGGTTTTAACATGTTTAACTAACGTATAACCTATCATAGGGATGGAGCCCCCCCAGGGAGCTCATAATAGGGTGATAACCATCCATAAACCAAGTATATGGTAGTTTCTTAGCGGCTTTACAGGGAAATATAATGGTTAATAGGAGGGGATATGCAAGTATATATCAGATGTAATGGTTGTACATCCTCAGCCAATCATTGTGACTCAAGATATTTCATGTAGTAAACTGGTAAGATTACTAATGGTGGTTAACTGGTAAGATTACTAATGGTGGTTAACTGCTAGGTTGGGAAACCATACATGGTGGTTTCTCAAGCCAGTTTGGGGACCCAAAGTACGTGTGCTAAAAATATGTAAAAAAAATCAATAAGATAAAGGATGATTTGGGGGACCCTTATGACTTGAGAAACCGACCAAATGACCAGCCATTTGGTAATACTCAATTCAAAATGGTTGAAACCAACCAAATCATGATGTAAGATGATTAACGATAGTTAACTGATAAGATAACTCATGGTGGGTAAACCTAGCTTATGCTGTTTAAGCTGGTGGTTGTGAAAAAGCTGGTAGTGGTGAATCGTGGTTGCATCATGGTCACGAAATGGATAGCTTGAGTGCATTCACCCTTAGGAAGCGGTGTTCACCATCACTAGGAAGCAAGTTGTTTGGTTGTGAATTTGCTAGGAACTACTAATGTTCGATAGTTAGCAATGGCAAGGAACATGTTTCATTGATGGTTGATGGTGAGAGGTTAGCTGAGTAGTAGCGGTGTTCGTGATGATTGCGACTGACGGTTCACAAGCTGGTAAGTACAAGCGGTTGACAAGGGCCAGTACCAATGGTATGTTCAGCAGGGTTTGCACCCAATGATACGCGTACTGGTTGATGGATAATCATACCTAAAGACCAGTTTAGTTGCGATCAACGAGGGTTTCAATAAAGCGCTGACTAGCATGTGTTTTACGGTTGGTTCATAACACTTTAACCCAGGAATACCGGTGGTTCATAAGGAATGCTTAGTCTATTTGATGTCTAATCAATGGTTAATTATGGTGCCGCAACCATACTTCTAAAAGGGTAACTATGCTAAGCGCAAGGGTGGATTACGCTGAATCTGTTGACAAAGAAGTTGGTCAATTGCCACTTGCAATGGTTTGTAACGATGGCTAATGATGGATAACGATGATGGGTTCATGCCTTTGATTGTGCTAATAATGATGCCAACATGGTGGCTATTGCTATTGGTGCTTTTTCTGATGGTCACCAGCAAGTTCAAACTGAAACTGGACAATCTGCCATTAAATCTACCCTCCGGCAATCCAACGCAGCAATGGGAAATCCACGGAAATACCCTGTTTGCAAATGCAAACGGTCATTTTCCAGGCTGCTACGTTTGATTACCGGAGGGTAATCGTGGTGGTGGTTACTATCTGGGAAACCAACCTGGAAAAGAACACTGGTAGATTTTGCAAACAACCTTTGTAGTTTACGACAGAAAAATGATGTGTCAGTGGTGAGAGTCATGATATTTAGGCTAGTTTGATCAATGATCATCCAACGTATAGTCAACATTTATATAATGATTGTGGATCATGATTCCTTATGGTTGTGGTGACCCATGACCAAACAAGTAATGATGATAGGGCACAACCACCAATGATTTAGTTGGCTTACTACAATGAGTGATGCTGTGTCTGAGCAAAACTCGTGGGGCATGACCAGTTATTAACCATCATCAATTCTTACCTACCATTGTTAACCACCATTATTAAGCATCATTGATTTCTTAGGCATCATTATTATATAATAATGAACCACATGAGTCATTTATCACTACTATCAACTACTATTCTCAACTACTATCACTACTATCAACCATTCTCAACCACTCTCAACTATCCTTCATTCAGTGGATGCGCAGTTGGCTTCACCACCGTCGAACACCGCTGCCCGCGCTGCACCTCGGTGGGAGGAGCCGGGATCCCCATTGGCCAACGGTCGAATTTGGACACCGGGGCCTCAGGCGACGTGGTGACGTTGAAGGACTTCATGGGGGGAACCAGCTGCTTATTGGGTTATAACCGTGAAAGTACAGGGATACGGGATACTAACCATCTATATGTTTCATGGTTAAACGCCTACTAGTTTGATTTAAATGAAAAGAACCATTCGTAGTCAACATGCTTGAAGAATCATCATAACTTGGATGCTTTTAGAAAGGCTGCACTTCCAGGACCCCAGGGGGAACCCTAAAATTGTTTTAAACGTAAAAAGATGTTTTCAAACATTGTTTAGAATATTGTTTTAGATACCAAAAACCATAAAAGCATTTTACAATTTCTATTAAAAAATGCTTTATTCAAAAAATGTTCTTAAACAATATTTCTTAAACATGTTGGTAATATTTTTTACACCAATAAATAGTCATAATGTGAAATAATAGGAGAAAATCACCAACAATAGTAGGATGTGGGGCAACTAGCTGTTTGATAGGGGATATACACCAACCTACTAGCTGTTTAATGGGTGATAATAAGGGATAAGTTCACCAACAATAGTAGGGGATATATCAGCCATATGATCCAAATGTGATGGAAAAATGGATAATGCCTCTGATTTCAATGATGCTTTCTTGATATGTCTATTGATCTGGATGTTTTTACTCATGTTTTCTTCACGCTTTAATTAGGTTTTAGGATGGTCTCTTATGAAAGGCCTTGTTCATGGTTTAAAGACGGTCACTTGATGATGTTTTTTTGTTGATGATTCCATTGCTGGTTTATCAATGTTGTACTGATGTTTTGTTGATGTGTTTATTGATGCTTTGTTGATGCTTTGTTGATGCTTTACTGACTACTGGTGTTTTCTTAAGGCTTAATGATGATTAATGATGATCAACATTGCTTAAATGACAGTGCATCGATAGTTTGAGACTGGTTAATGAATAATGATTTAATGTTAGATTCATACTAGTCAATCACAGAAAACATTATAGACTAATTATGTTGAATAGTGATTAATTATGGTTAATGAAGTGGTTAATTAATCATATTTTTTTTGGTGATAATTGTTAATTAATGATAGTGGTTACTGACAATGGTAAATAAACATTATATAATTAATGCTCATGGTGGATGAGGATACCTACGAAATATTCCAGGGGTCCGAAGTCAACAATTCCGATGATGGTTGACAACTGGCTATTAGAATTAATAATGGACAATAATTCTGGAAAATCCTGGTTCATGATGGGTAGATAATGATCATTACCGGTTCATGATGGTAATTGTCTTGTCCATGCGTTTTGAATCCTCATGATTTGGCAATTTCACGAGCCATGAGTTGCTCATGAGTTGGCTGGTCAGTTCACCGTTCTCCTGGTTCCCCCATCATTTCGGCAGGTTTTCCCTTTAGTTCTGCTGCTTATCCACCATGAAATTCATGGTTAACGCACCGCCCGAAACACCGGGGGACGGCCATGACGGCCATCTCCAAGGCGCTACCGGTGCTCCCAGGTGTCCAGGCCATGTCCTCCGGCATCTGCACCATCATGGGCCCAACGGGCAACATCACCATGGCCTTGGATCCGCACACCGGTGCCATGAGATCAACGATACCGTGACGATGACTCGACCCAAAGATGAAATGATGGACAGGTACCCCGTGAAATCCATCCCGTACACATAGCTTCGAAATATCCATCTGAATAGCATCTGTGATCATAGTATCGAAGAATTGGTAAATCTATATGAATACACATAGTCACACCCTCCATTGATAGTAAAAACATCTTACAGGTCTATACATGTACAGTGTGTACGTATTTTGTATTTCTATCATTGGCAATGTGCGCTGATTATTGGGGAAACACTATGGAATGTCTAGATGATCGTAAATTTGAATGGTCTATTTTCCACAATTTAGAAGCCACACAATTGTGTAATTGTGAACACACAATCTGTATTTCACATCGAATATCAAAATACATGGGTTCCTATAAAAACAATTTGTACACCACATCACCCCAAAAACAATTGTTGTTGTACATTATCATTATTTTCCATATCAAGGTAGTATCTGGTTGGTGGTTTCAACCTCGAAAAATATTCGTCAACCAACCATTTGCTAATGATTACTAGTGAAAATAAACCATATTTGAAACTACCAACCAGTAGTTGTTTAACCATAGTATTGTTGCTTATTATCCCCTATTATTAACCATTGTTGATGGCTATAACCCCTATAAAAACCCCTCGAAAATTCCTCCAGACCCTGTCGCACCACCCACGCCAGGCAGTGGTGGAACCCCCGACGCTGCCCGGAATGGGCATCGGAAAGCCAGCAGCAGGTGCTGAAGGCATCACCTCGGCGGTGGGACGGGCTGGCGAGTGATCAGCGGTGAAGGTAGTTATATGGCGAGCTGGGTCAATATTAATCAACCAAATAATGGGGGATTTCCACCAACAACAATAGGGAAAACAATGGTTAACAGGGGGAAACCAGGGGTAGGGGGTTTTGCCCCCCAGCCATAAACACTCTCGTGGTCCCCACCCTGGAAGCTAGAAGTTCACACCCCTTTTTATAGGCAAAGCAGTTTTGAATGGCGGATTTTCCACACGACCAGACTAGATTGCCAGAGAGCAATGATGGTGAACAGAAATACAATCACAATTTTGTAAAATTGAGAAAGTGGTTCATAAAAGGATCAAAGGCACTTAACAATGGTGAAGAACAATGGTTCCTGGTGAAAAGCTGGTCAGTGAACAATTTATGGTGAATCATGATTGATGATGGTCAAAGAATGGTGAAGAATTGCCAAATAAAGGTGAGTAATGGTTACTGACAGTCTCCAGGATTGGGCAACTATAATGGATCATACTTGGTCAGCTCTGATTGTCATGGTGATGTTGCTACTTCCGGTTGTTAAACGATTCCATGTTGGTGGGTTCACCCGTTAGCAGATTTCTGGAGGGGGCCCCTGTTAAGTCGATCACACCCTTGGCTTACTGGGAAGATACAGCCCTTCATTATCATTTGATTGGAAAACTCCTGGTAGCTCCTGAACGCTCCCCCGTTAAAGGCCCTTTAAAGGGCCAACTCGGGATACCTCTGGCTCCCAACAGCCAGGGGAGCGATGCTTCGTTTCATCCTGGCCATGATTTCTCGGACGCTGTACTTCTTAACGTTGCTGCTTCTCAGCCGGCAATCAGCCAGAACCAACTATAGTTCACCACAGCACTGCCGTTTCTTGCTTTGTCAAATGTTACCAACAAGAATCATTGTTTAACTAACATCATCAAGCATGGTTGATAGCTTCTCAACCAGTGGATGTTCTCAATCCGAAAGAAGCTCATAAGAAAGCACCAACAGGGCCAGGTAGCCCTCTCGACTAGGCCATACCACTTCTGGATCTACTCACAATATCTTAGTTTCAAGGTGACTTTTGCGACCAAATCTTTGTGTGGGTATGCTACCTGTTAGAACCCTTGATTCTAACATGAGCTTATAGCAACTAATAGCAACTATTAATGACCTGGTGGCAAAGCTGGCATCACTGAGACCGGTGCTGGGACCTGATACCCTGCTGCAGGTGGCACCTCACTGGAGCTGAAAAGGAGTTGTTGAGGACGTGCTGTTTAGAACGCTACATGGCCAGGGGTCAGTACCTGTCAAAACCAACAATTTGATGCTTGGTATCTCGGTGGTAGGGGATAATAACCAACAATAATGGTTAAACAACTACTGGTTGTTGGTGGTTTATTTGGCTATGGGTCAACGTTAAACAACCAACCAATAGTCAACCAGCTGGTACATGGTTGAAAAAGCTGGGAAGTTGCTCTGTCACAAACAAACGCACTTGAGAAACTTTGCATGCCATGTTGGATCAGCTATGGATGGACCGTTTATTTGAACCGATGATTGACCAATAATTCCTGACGAGTCTACTAACACTTGTCTGGAACCATTGTGAACGATCACTTACAGCATGAATACCCCATTCTAGTAGGGTGTAATTTCCACCTGGAGGTTTCAAACCTTCGTTTTGGTTCTTCGGTCACTATTAAACAGATGGAGTTGAAACCAGTGGTTTCAAGGGCTACATGGACTCCAACTTTGGATCCACAAGCATCATAGCTGGATGCCTTTCGGCAGTAGCCACCCTTCACTTCGTGAATAATGCCCGATTGGGCGAAGCCCATAGGGTGAAACTGCTGTTGAGGCATGTTGGCCAAGATCAATAGTCATGTTCCCCAAGCCCCTAAGACAAATGCAGGGTGCCGAAGACTGACTGTTGGAAAAAGCTCGGACCACCCATTCAAACGACCCAGGTGTTCGCGGTATCGAGGCTTATATGCAAAGAAAAATCACTCATTAATTGCACCATCGCTTTTTGCATCCTGATTTCATGAGATTTGGGCGAACTCAAGCGTAACCAAACCCACAAGGTGTATCCCCAATAGCCGGAACTAAACACCAAGATCTCAGCTTATCTGTCAGTTGGTCCGCTTGCTGGCTTAGCTGCCACGACAGCGACGACGAGCAACAAGAACAGTCAACAACGGTCATCACAAGTCGACTACTTCGTCACATCAAGAACTCCACCCAGCCATCAGCTCCAACAAAACAACCTCCAACAATGGCTCACACGGTAACCCCAACCAATCCAATCTACATCAACTAACATCACCCAAGTATTACCCAAGTATCATCACCCAACACATCACCCAACACATCACCCAACACATCACCCAACCAACCAGGCCCCTCGCTACCTTGGCATATCCAGCCCTTAGATCCTTGGCGGAGCGCCTCGGGAGCCACTGCTGGCGGCACCTCCGGGGGCAGGCACTCGGGCTGCCGCTCCCGTCGTAGGTGACCTCGGCCATGTGGCGCTCAGGGCGCCCATGGATGCTGGTTGGTTGGAGGGTGAATGGCTAAGATATGGCTAAGATATGGCTAAGAGAAGTTGAGATATGTTTGATGATGATGATGATGATGATGATGATGATGATGATGATGATGATGATGATGATGATTGCAAATAATTTGTGGCTCGTGAACTGTTTCTATAATGTTCACATCTGATTAGTTGAGAGAAGGGTGGATACTAACGAATCAACACCATTCATCAACCGTCAAACTTGCAGGCATGAATGCCTCCTGAAAAAAACACCCAACTAAAGAATGCTTGTCAAAAGCAACTACAAACACGTCGATCGGCGGTGAACAAACCTCACTCATAGGGACACAAGTTCTTGGGGTTTCAAGCTGCAGAGTTCGGCAGCAAGCAACGAACACCAACGACCCGTTGGGACATACTGTAGTTGGCATATGGTGGTTTATCAAAATAGGGGACCCCAAAAAATGGTTGGTTTGTTACTATAAATGACTATTCATGGATGATTTAGAGGTACCCCTATTTTGAGAAACCCCTATATGGCGGTTTGTTCACACTCTTAAGCGTTAACCATTCAGCCAATCAACCGACCAACAAACAAACAAGCAAAGCAATAAACCAAAGACGCCAACAAACTATCCAATCAATCAATTATCCGATCAATCAATCAACTACCCAATCAGCCAACCAACTTTCGTGGCTGGCAGTTTCAACTCCAGACCCAACGAGCACAACCCTGGCTGGGCATCTGCACCACACGGTACAGCTCTGGCCTGAAGCACTGCTTCCGTTGGATCATGGCTACTTCCAGGAGACGCTAAACACGAACCAAGACCTGATCGAACTAGTTTGCAACCAGTGGGAGTTGCATCGGTGAGCTACACATCTTCGCATGAAGGCGTTGTATAAACAATTGTTGCTACAGAAGATCGGTCGTATCGTTCGCATCATCTGATGGACACTACTAGATGTCCTTTTGTCAGCACTTCTCATCCGACGCCCTCCAAAGAAAGCAGTAGCATACAACAAAAGTCAGGATGTCTCCGACAATAATCATGATATAATTGACTTGCTGGTGGAGATTACCACTTCAGGGGTAGCCTCTGGGAATCTAACATAGCTGGATATTCCAACACTTCTAGATGGTTTTGCTATGTTTTGCTACTAGTATTGTGAATAGGGACCCGCTTTCCAGCCAGGAATACTACCAGGCCATTGTCTCAGCCCCCCAACCGCAAGGATCAAAACCTCTACTTGAACCGATCCTAGAAACTGGTAGTGTTGAGCATACTTGGTATCGACAACACGTCCGGGCTCTACCACTTTTGAGTCAGAACCTATGAGCTCGTCATAGCCATGGTCAATAATCAAGGATCTATAAGCACTTGGTGTATAAGCGAATGATCTCCAAACAAGGAATTTGATTACTGCTCACTGGGGACGGGGGAACATCTTTGAAAAGCTGTGCTTGTGTGTGGCGAGTGTCATACTCCCCTCACACATTACCGGCATATACCCCAGCAATTGGAGGGTTCTGGACCATGGCTACTGTAGAATCTGATCTCACTCGTAAGTGGTGTCTCAACCATGGTGAGTTGCCAATTCCTTGGGACACGTTGATCACCTGATCACTGGCGCCGCCAAGCCGCTTCTCAGAAACGGATCTGTCATCGTTGCTGACCGCTGAGCTGACCACTACTGACCACAACTAATGACCATCAAACCTGACATGACCCTGGGCATGGCTAACAGTTTCATCTGGAGGACCATCATGGCTTTCAGTGACCATCATCTAGCACGTCGCGGGTCAAGAATTGAGGCCCACACATCGCGGGAGGCGCGTCGACGCCTGGTTGGAGTTGATGGTTGGAGTTTGAATGTCTATTGATGGCGGGTGAATAGACCATTGGGTCTCAAAAAAGGGAACCCCAAAATTGGTTGGCTTATTACTAAAAGAAACTCAACAAGGATGATTTAGGGGTACCCCTATTTTGAGAAACCATCGGGACCATCGGGTGTTTCTCAAGTCCAAAAATGACCACCAAATGAAAGGTAGTTACATCCGTATCAATAAATTAATTGTCTCAAGTCATATTATGATGTACCTCCAAATCATCCAGTTGATTAACCATTTATAGTAATCAACCAACCATAACTTGGGGGTTCCTATTTTGAGAAACACGCAATTGAATCTATTCGAAGGTGAATAATGGTGCTTGGTTGATGCCTGATGAAGAGTTATATAGTTGCTGTCAATTGATGGCTGATTTCTGATGGATGGTTGATAGGTGGTTACGAATCTATGGTTACAGTAAATGATGGATAAGACAAGGGAGCATAAGCAGTCACCAGATATATGGTTGCATGTGTGGTTCATGATGATGCTTCATGATCGTGAACTGGCCTGGCAATTTGTTGGGTCTGGTCTGGTAAGGTCTAATCCTAGCTTTCAACAACGACCAACACTCATTGACTAATTAAGTGATACATCATGGTTGGTAGTGATGGTTCTTGATGCTTTGGCATTAGTGTCTAGTGATAGTTCTCATGGTGGTTAGTTCCTGAGTAGTTTTTGAAGGGAAAAATCCTTTCACCTGTGAATGGAAAATTGAATTCATGTGTGTCCTAACATCGCGCAATAATGGAAAATCTCTTGGTCACGGCTTGGTGGCTCCCCAAAAATCCTCTATATTCCCTCTATAACCCTCTCTAATCCCCCCATAATCCTCCCCAAAAAAAATCCAAGAAATCCTTAATCCTCCCAGAAAAATTCCAAAAAATCCCCGAAAAATCCTCAAAAATCCCTTAAAAGTGCCATGATGCGTATCCATCATGTTCCCATGACGCAGCACTCCGGCCTGGCACTGGCGCTGGAGCCTCGCAGATGAGTTTCTTGGTGTAAGGTGGTTCCCCTAGGGATCGTAACTGGTAACATTCACCATGGTTAGTTCGGGATTCGTTCAGCTACCTTTTAGGGTTTACAACCCTGATTACATTCCACTTATAACCATGGTTAGTTTTAGGTTTGGCAGTCCTTTTGAACAAAATTGGCTTGCTAAAAAGTAGTCATCATGAGATTTTCGATTGAAACCAACGGCCTATTGGGGATTGTCCAATTTGTTATTCTATCTAATCAATGATGCTGAATAGACATTGTTGAGATACCACCTTTTGTTAGTAATTGCGAGATTTTCCACATTACATAGGTCCACATACTTGATTGGTCTGGTTTTTCTGGTGGTAGTGATAGATCTACATACCCAGTGGTTGTGGAAAACCAACAGGTTGAGCGAAATCGTGTCATGATCAAGAAATTTGTGTATAAATGAATACATTATATATATTAGATAAGACGTTCCGGGCCGGTGAGGGGGGGTCTCTGTAAATGCTCTGGAAAACGATGATTTCTGGCAAAACCCTCTTTTTTGATGTTTTCACCCAATCCCATGAAAACATCATTTTTTGATGTTTTCAAGGAATTTGCCATTTTTCATGTCTTTGGAAATGCATCAAAACCTCTTTTTTTACACTTTTCGGCATATTTGCCGAAACCAGGAAAATTGATTTTTTCAATTTTGGCAAAAATAGGAAAAATGAAAAAAACAATGCAAACATCAATGTGGCCATGGGCAAAAACATGAGAAAATGGAAAAATTGAAAAAGTGAGAAAAATGGTAAAACAGTAAAACATGTTGTGCGACTGTGTCCTGCGAGTCGGTAGTAAGTGTTCGACATTGCCATCGGGGAATTGGGCATGCTGCATGCTACGTGTTGGGTGTGGCAATGGGGTAAGTTGGTGTGGTGCATGGCACGGCTTGGAATCCGGAAACCATCTGGCCATTTGCAATCTCAAAGTTTTCCCAATGATTCTGTGATCCTAGTTTTGTTACTGTTGTTTTGCCGCCATGCTTCGTTGGCGCCAGCAATGCAATGCGTTGCTCTATGGGGATGATGATGATGATGATGATGAATTTGAAGATGATGATCGCGCAAGCAGCTGCGAGATCAGTGAGATCGTTGAGAAGCAATGCGATGTTGAGGCAGAGCGATCCGATGTTGATGCTGAGGCAAAACCATCTCCCTCCAGTGAATGGCTCCATGACAAAAACTGGTGGTTCAAGCCGAAGAAGAGGGTCAACCACCAGGGTTCCAGTCAAGGTTCCAGAAAGAAAAAAGCTGGGTCCGATGCCGATGCTGATGTTGAGGACAAGGGCTACACTGATGCGGCCAAGCGATCCACGCATCCTCGCGCCTCCAGTGAATGGCTCCATGACAAAAACTGGTGGTTCAAGTCGGACAAGACAGGCAAGGGTTCCAGTCAAAGTTCCGGAAGGAAAACATATGTGACAAAAAAGGCAAAAAACAGACGCAGAAACCGGAAGCGCGCTGGACGAAAGTGAAGAAGCAGAAGGATTATGTACAGCAGGTGCAGCAGTGCGACCACCAAAGGTAGTCGGATGCGTGCAGCATTATTTTTGAAACGCAAAACAACTTATTCACGGAAATCTTTGGTGAAGTGAGGTTTCCATTCTTTAGTTGGCCCCTTGACAAATGGCATGGCGTAGGCACTGGTGAGATGATATGGGCGGTTCGGTTCAGCTTGTTCTTAAGGTTCGGGGATCCCAGAATCAATGGCAAATGCAGCCATGATATCAGATAAATTTAACTTAACTAATTGAATTTGTTTTTCGTGTGCGGGGAAGGATCAGGTGCGGCTGGGAAGGTGAGACACCAAACATGCATCACTGCAGCTGCTGCAGCTTGCAATCATATCATCCAGAATCCAGACAGAGAACCCTCCTCACCGGCCAGGAACGACTTATCTAATGGGGGGGGGGGCAGGGCGTACCTAAAAATGGACAATTACAAGATTCCGGACATCAGTGGACGTTTCCTGCTCTTGTCACATCGCTCGGAGACTGCGCCGAGAGGATCAGATGCGGGCAACAAGGAAACAAAACATGCATCGCAACACTGCATCACAATCAATCATCACTCATCACGACTGAATCGTCGCAATTCACAATCATTGACAAATGACGACAAATCATCACTGCATCGCTGCATCACAATTTCACTCACTCCAACCAACATAAATCATCAATCATGTCACATGTCATGACATGACAGGACAGGAACATAACATTGCAACCTGGACAAGGAATAACATAGAATTAATTAATTAAGATATCATAAAATGAAATGACTGCAACAAATTAGAAATTATGAATTATTGTAAATAACTTAGCCGTAGCCTACAACTCAGACTGAGACTGAAACAAACAACCTTACAGCCTGACCTGACCTCGTTGCGGTCCATGCCATGCCATGATGGACGACTCCTTCGACGACCCACTGGATTGCATACCGGCCACTGATGGTTTGAGTCTGAGTTTGAGTCTGAGTTTGAGTCTGAGACACTTGCTTGCTCTATTATTGCAGTGTAGTGAGTCCAGTCTAGTCTAGTGTAAAAGTCAGCAAAAAAAGTAAAAGTAAAAGTAGCTACTAGACTAGATTCAGCCAACCGGCAGCCTACTGAAGGCAGTTGCGGCAGTGGTGCTCTTAGACGCACACTTCGCAGGGCATCATCTTCGACGTCTTTGACATCGTCTCTGCAGACAGCTAGGGCATGCAAAAAGTCTCTTGCGCGGAACCTGAAAGAGTCCAGTCAGAGTTCAGGCGCAACAGTGAGTAGCAAGGACGTTGACAGTGATCTACAAGTAGCTTGCTCATTCTTACCCGGCAGGATTGCTGGTTCTCACATTCAGACAGTTGCTAGATTTGTTCTTGGTGTGGCAAGTTCGATAGCTGCGAAATGCCAACTCATGGTGAACTCAGCAGCGGCGCTGACAAAGGAATTGGGTGACACTTGGGCCCAATAAGACAACTCACCGCTTTGGCTAAGGAACACATGCTTTGCCTCAGGTTCCTTCCTTCGGTTTGTGGCATGCATTGAGGTTGCGATGACATGAGAGGATTTTGCAACTGTGTTAACCAGACCGATTGATTGACCCCACTCAATCCAATCAATAATCGACTGCGAATTGCGATCAATCACCGTTGCCGTACTTGTACCAGCTGCAGCTCCAGATAATTACTCAAGCCTCAAGCTAAGCTAAGCCACTGACGCTGCGCAATTGTTGACGAGTTCTTATGGGAAAATTTGATGAGGTTTGGTTTCGGGTTACAGCTACAGTCTACAGTTTGATTTGACTCGACAATGGTTCGTTCGTCTCGCATTGTCAAGTCATGTGATGAGATGAATTTTGGGCCTGTGACTGACTGACCCTGACATCAGCTCAGGATACGTTCGACGCACGATTCATCAGACAGAGCAAACTCAACGTAGCTGACATTTTGCTCACGCAGCAACGTGATTGGACGACCAAGATGGTTTCCTGCTTGCACTTCGGGCCAGAGTAATGGTGATCAGTGATCAGTGATCAGTGAACCGAACCAGTGATCAGTACTCAGTATGACCTGAAAAGAGTGTGTAGTCTGTAGAGTCTGTAGTGTGTAAATGAATGCGGTAGTCAGTCAAGTCAAGTCAAGTTTCAGTCAAGTGGGATTCAGGCCGCTGTTTTTTTGCCACTAGCACTACAACTACCGCTACCACTCATTGTCAGTATCAGTATCAGTGAAGTATAGTCTAGTATCAGTAACAGTATCAGTGTCAGTGTCAGGGTCAATATCTAATATCTATTTTGATTTCATTTCACCCGAGTTCCGACCCAACAGTGTAAGCCGTCTCACAGCTTTATCAGGCCAACCGGGAAGATTCGCAGATGCTTCCCACTCTGTACATGACAATTTCTTTGTGGATGTGGGACGAAACGGACAGGGTGGTGAACCGTGACATGCTGGGGCCTGGGATTCAGGCATTGACGATGAGTCAGTCAGTCAGTCAGTCACTCAGAACTCAGAAGTCATAGAATTTAGAATCCAATCTAGATCTACTCATCTACTGTAGAATTTAGAATTTAGAATCGCAATTCGGCAATTCAATTTTTTCCATCGGTTCTATTGTCGTCATTGTTTCATTGATCGTCATTGAATTGAATCATCATTGAATCATTGATTCATTGAATTTCATCAAGATTGCGGCCCTGCGTTTCCACACGCCTGAAAGTCTGAAAGCCTTTAGCCTTTAGCCACTTTCGCTCCGCTCTTGCAGGAGCAGACTGCTTCAAACACGGCCAGGCAATGTGAAGGTGCAATGCTACCTTTTCTACTGGAAGGTTTCACTGCCTCAAAGGCCTTCTTGAAAGCGAGACTTGCAGTGCATTAGTTGTTGTCAGAGTCAGAGCCAGAGTCAGAGTCAGAGTCTCTATCATTGCTTTTGAAACATGACCAGTGCCAGATTCCAGGGTTCAAGTCCGGGTCCTGGTGAAACCGTGGAAGTGAATGATGATGGGTTACGGCAGGTTAAAGTTAAAGGATTGAAACAAAAGCTTTTGAACGTTACTTGAGCCTTTTACTTCTTCAGTCATGTTTGCCACGGCAGTGATGTCAAACAGTCAAACAGGCCAGGCAAAGGTTGTGAAGGTCATTGATTCAGATTGCGCGTCGACATGTTAGATTTCACCTTTGATATTGCTTGAGGCTTGAGTGAATAGTCAGAGTCAGACATGACATGTCTTTGGTTTGGTCTTTGTCCGTTTCCTTGCAAGACCCCACTTCACCTGTGAACCCTGGTGTTGCTATGAGAGTTGTGTGTGTGAGTGTGTGTGTGTCTGCGACTGTGTGATGTGTGTTGGGGTTGAAGTTGCTGGTGGCCGTGGGAGTTTTGGTTTTGAGTTTTGAGCCAAGAGTCAAGAGTTTCTTATAGGAGAACAACTTATTTACTTTCTCGAGCGTTCTTGCCCTGCCCTGTCCCATGCCCCTTAAGCTTGCTCGGCTCAGCTCATTTTGTTCCCGACTGAAGCCATTGGCTATTTGTAGCACCTGTCAAACTTGATCAACTTATAGTAGTGTAGCCTGTAGCCGAGCATGGTCTGCGGAAAGCGGGAGGAGAATGACAGGGAAATTCCAGACGAAAGGACCGCAAAGAAGAGAAGGTTCAAGTTCAATGATCCACATCGGCCAAGAGACCTTCCACCACCCGCTCGAGCGTTGGAAGGTATTTTCCAGCGAAGGCAGGAGCATGCACTTCTCAGCGCATACTTAGCCTTGGAGTACTACATCCAACGAGGGGCAACACTTCTAGAGTACGACTCAGATCACAGAAAGGAATGGATTGTGAAGCTTTACACGGAAATGAAAATCATGACGCAGGATCAATTACGTGCTTTCAACTTGGCTGGCCCTTGGGCCTCTGAGGTGTCCAGATTTAAGCGTGACGCAATTTTGCGCAGCAAGAGGGAATTTCAAAACTCTGGCTAGAGCCTAGAGCCCTTGTCGGAACAGTTGTTTGATAGTGGCTTAGTCGGCTTACTTAGTCGTGTGTCGTGTTGGTGTGTATGTTAGGTCCTGTTAGGTCTCAGTTGAACTCAGTTGGTCACTTTATTTGTTGGGCTGGGCTTTGCCAAGGGTGTTGGATCCAACAATTTGCCTGATCCTGACATGTCGCTTTCAGTCTTCTCCCTGCGGAAAAGTGGAAAGGGCTGGCTGCGATCTTATCATACACTTAGTAGTAGTAGCCTAGTCAGTTCAGTTCAGAGATTACTAGACGGGACGTGACTAGACTGGACTAGACTAGACTAGACTGTGACTAGACTAGACTCTGTGTACCTGCCACCGCTTGTCATCGTGATCAAAGGAAGCAGAAAGGAGCGCGGGCGTCAAACGTGGTCATGCCGGGCCCCCAGAACTATGACAGGTCAGTGTGGGCAGATGACAGATGACAGATGACAGATGACAGATGAGTCACGAGTCATGAATTTTGCTCAATCACTTAGTCAATTAATTAATTGATTGAAATAATTGAACTGAACTGTTGATTGCGGCTAACTCGTCATTTGGCTTGCGTGTGCCCCGCAGACCATTTGTGGCAGCTGGAGCTGTAGCTAGCAAGTTCAAGGCAATAGTCTAGTCAATAGTAGTAGTAGTGCGTTACCGTTTGCCGCTATCCTTGCAGATGGGTCGGTCACGGTCGGTTGTCACATGGGGTCCTTTCATGGGGTCATCATCGGGTCATCCATCATCTTTTGGTGGTGACAGCCGGTGACAGCTCTCAAGTCCAAGATCAACTCCACAGTATGCGGCAGATTATTGCTGCCGGCAGTGCCTTTGCTGCCATCCATGGGGTTGGATCAGTGGTTACATGGGGCAATGGGCAATCGGGCAATCATGCAATGGGAGGAGATAACTCCGCAGTCCAAGATCAGCTGAGTGGCATACAGCAGATTCAGGCTACAGGCTTTGCATTCGCTGCAATTCTTGCAGATGGGTCACGGCCACGGTCAGTGTCAGTTGTTTCCTGGGGCCATCCACTTGCAATCAACAAATGGTGGTGGACCCACCTGGAAATTGCCTCAAGTCCTCGAGCCTCAAGTGATGTGTGATGTGCTCTTGATTTGCTAGGCTTTCTGGCTAGAGATCTTTGGTGGAAAGGCGTCATCATCACGTCTCTCGTGCTAATGATGCCCTTGCACCAAGGGCTCGTGCCAGAAGGCACACAGATCAGGGCCCTTTGCAATCAACAAATGGCGGGCCCACCTGGAAATTGCCTTGAGTTGGCAAGGCCATTTCCAGGTGGGCCCGCTTGTGCCTGACAAAACGGCATTCTTTGGCACAGCAGACAGAGCGAATTGGTTCAGGGAGGAAAAATGGCCAGCTCAGCCAGCTCTACTGTCAACAGCGCGTTTCCCCTCAAAGGCAATTTAATTTGATTTATTCATTTGGTAATTTGGTGGTCAATTTGGGTTGGGCTGGGCAACTCTATTGTCAAGTCAAAGTCAAATGTGGAATTTTGAATTTGTGAGCAAGTGGATTGCTGCCTGGTATTTAATATTTAATTATAAAAATTCATAATTCATAATTCACAAATTATTTGCAAGTGGCAGCATTTGGATTCATTCGGAACAGATCCCCCCGGCAGCATTCTCTCATTGAATGTGACTCGACTCAACGCGACTGGACTTTCTGGTTTTTTTTTGCAGTTTCCCTGCCCTTGCGGGCTGAGGTCTACTATGGTGCAGCATGGGGAGCTGTCAATTGTGGACCTTGACCCATCGAAAGCCTGGATGCCTCCTTTGGTCGCCAAGGCCAGTCAAAGTCAAGGCTTTCTGGAAGACAGGGTCAGTCAGGTCAGAGTAGGACAGGGTTAGGTCAGAGTGAATGTGGCTGAATGAATGTGTTTTCAGTTTCAGTCAATTGAATTGATTTGAAATTTGAAATAGTTATAGTCATAGTTATAGTTATATTCTTATATTATTATATTATAGTATATTTGAATCTGAATCTGAATCGAATTGTTTTTTAATTCACAATCAATTAGAATTGTCCGCCGCCCACTGCAGAATTTTTCGATCAGTCAGTCAGTCAATGGAGTTGGTTTCAGTCAGCAGCTAGTCACTCAGGTAGCCACAGGCTGGATTCTGGATGATGCCTGAGGAACCCATCGTGATACCACCTCTTCAGATTCACAGATTGACTGCGGCAGCATTGAGACACGTTATGTCCCGGTGGCAGCCGTTGGAAAAGAGGACTGGGGCGGTGGTAGTCCAGGGTTGGGCAGACAAATCACAGATTTGATTGGACAGGCAGAGACATCAAATCAATCATCAGAATCATCAATCGTCAACAACCAATTTCAATGATCATTGATCATTAATAAATCAAATTCAAATCAAACTAATCAAATTATCAAATCATCAATCAATCAATCAATCAATCAATCGAACTCGAACCGAATCACATCAACAGTGCCAGGACTCCTCTCGGAGCTGGGGCAGCTTTCAATGTCAAAATCTTGGTGGCGGACGGTGCTGCAGCAAACAAAGTTATCAAGAAGGCGGATATTGCCCCTTGATTACTTGATTGACTGACTTGATTAAATTAGATTAGCTTCATATAGCTTCATTGATTATGATTATGATTCTGATTCCTTTGATTTCGACGTGACATTCCGACATTCCTGAACATTGAATTGTTGAATTTTGAATTGAACTTGATTGGGATGGGATGACTGTCGGGTTCGTTCGCTTTGTTTTCCTCTCTCAGGTTCGATGTTGCAAGCACAATTCTGAAAAGGGCATCCCTGCAACCAACCTTGCCTGGAGCCACAGTGTCAGAACAGACCTGGCGTTGCGGATCGGCCAATTCTAGAAGGGTTCACACTGTTATGGGCCTATGGGCCGTTACGGGTTACGTTTCCTTTGAAAGTTTGTTTTGCGGCGCCAATGTGGTGCAGGCGGCCGGCATAAGTCATAAGTCATAAGCATCATCATCAGCCACAAGTTAAGTTTAGTCTAGTCTAGTCTAGTCGTTTAATTATCCAAGTCTCCAAGTCAAATCCAAATCCACCCGGGGCAGGAAAAGAAACATTCGGTATCATGAATCATTAAATTATCATCAATCATTACTCGTATCATTCAGTCAGTATTCAGTTAATTCAGTCGTCTTTGAACATGACTAACTAACATGACACTGACATGTCATGTTGCTTGACTTGACAGTGACAGTGACACAGTGACACATGTTCTGAGGCGCTGGAACTCACGTGTATGTGCCATTGCGTGCATCTCTGCAATTCCGATCAGGGGCATCGGCTGGAACGGGGGCCCAGCTTTCCTGGGTTTGATTTGATGATGACACAGACTCAGACTCTGACTGAGATTGATTTGATTTGATTGTGACTGACTGACTGACTATTGCCAATTTTCAAAGATTTATTTCTTAATTTGATTAAATTAATTTAGTTTAATTGAATTGTATTTTCAAATGAATTCAAGTCAGCTTTGATCAGGTGATCAGGTCACATATTATCGAACCCGCACTAAGAACACTCAGGATTTGCCAGTCGAATGGCCAAAAAAGGTGGGGACCCCAGAGGATTCTGCGCCAACCAGCAGCAAGGCTGCCAAGAAACCCAAGGCTCAGGCTAAGGCAAAGGCCAAGGCCGAGCCAAAAAATGATTCCAGTGATCACGCAACAAATGAAAGTCGTACAACGAAGACTCCGTCGTTACTCACAAACCTTGTGCGGTGTGGTAATCAAATGGGTCTTTCATCATCATGGACCTTCGCAGAGCACAGTTTGAGTCAGCAGATCCATGCCAAATTGAAGATCCTGCCTTTGTCACAGCTCAGTGATCAGCAGAAATCCGACAACGAGAAGGCAAACATACAGACACTGACATTGCTTGGAATTTGGCAGACTCCTGAGCAATTGGCTGTGTGTAAGAAGACTGCCATGATGGAATCTGCGGAGGAGTTGATAATGATTCATGATTCTGTTCAGAATTGTTTCTTTTTTCTGCGGGTCAAGTTATAGTCTACATACTCATATCACATAATAAAGTTTATAATCCAATCCAATCCAATTTACTATTATATACATAAAAAAATATATTATACATATATATATTTATTTATATATAAAATAAATCAATCAAACTGAACTATTGACTATTGCCAATTGCCTGGGGCCAGCGTCCAATTCTGAGGATGGTGGGTGCCAGTGATTGGAAGAGCGATGTGATTGCAATGTACCTCAACGATAGTGGTAGTGGCAGCACTGCCTACCAGATCGCTTCCACATCACAAGATGTGAAACATGCCATAGCCGAACACCTGGTCGTGCTAGCCAAGCACCTCTTCATGTCTGCGAAACCTCCCAAACCCACGCAATCTCGATGGACAGGAGTTGCAGGTGTTTGCAGATGGGCTCTGAGGATTGCCCTTTTTCACAGGTGCCTCTCACCAATGCTGACAGCTTTGGCGCAAAAAGAAAGCACAGGCGCAGACAGCCAGATTGGCTTGGACAACGACGCCAGGCCCTCAGTCCCCCGTGCACGCCACACTGACCGCTAAATTGCAGCATTCAAGTTCAAGAATAAATTAATAGTAATAGTCAATAGTCAATAATGATCAGACCAGTTGATGAGTTGATGATGATCAGTTGATGATCAGTTGTTGAAGTTGTTGTTTATCAGAATCAGAATCAGATTAATCAATCATTAATCAATCAGATTATCATGAACCCAGGCCCAATCCAATCCGAATCCAATCCATCCGTCTTTGAGGTCCAAGTATCTGATTCTGTGGCGTACAGGGCACAGCAACGCACCCGTCGCCAGCGTTTAGCAGAGTGGTGTGGAACCCAGCATTTAGCAGAGGTGTGTGCTGCACGAGAGATTGCAAACAACTAGCGATCAACAGCTTGACTTGACTCAGCCTCCGCTGGTTCTCTCCTCAATTAAATAATAAATCAAAATAATGAAAAAACATCATAATAATAAATAACAATCAATAATTTATTGCTTGGCTTGCTCAAGAAACCACAGAACCGACTCGGCCAGTCGCCCAGGGGCGCGGACAAGTTGACCGAGTTTCGCCTATATCTTCTGTTGATTGCAAACGAGCCTGTCCGAAGGCTTCTGTTTTACATATTGAAATACGAGCCACTTGCCTGACAAAAACTGAACTAAAAAGCCACTTAGAAACAGCAGGGAATGCGGGGTGCCAGTTGCGTCGCGTTGCTTTGCCTAGTTCAAAAGTGTTCATGATTCACCCAATGCAGGGTTACAGTTACAGTTACAGTCTGAGTCTGAGTCGAGTCTTATCTAATTGACCGTTGACCATTGACCATTGACATTTCTGACATTTCACATTGACATTTGACATTTCCTATTTCCTACTAGTAGCTCACACACGCCTGCTTGAGGCAAAGCAATCCTGACAGTGCAGAAGCACAGGAGACACTCAAGCAGCTGTGCGAGAGATACCTCTTCAATGTTGAGAGCCCGGATTCCCAATCCTCATTGCGTGACGTTGGTCGGTTACAATGATTGGTAATTTGGCCATGAGGCCATGGGCCATGAGCTCCTGTCATTCAGACCAGCTAAATCTGTCAGATTTGCGGCTATGGCTATGGCTGCCCTGGGCAGCAAAATTAAAATTTGTAAATTAACATGAAATTGTTTTCGGAGTTTCACTGGTGCTAACGTGTCCCTACAAGCAAACTCCCGAGTTTGAATTCTGAATATAGACACCTACTAATAAAATTATAACTTAATAACTTATAACTACTATATATATATATTTTTTTAATTTCTATTTATATTATATATATATATATAATTATATATATATTATATTATGTATGTATACTGTATAATGTATAATATCTATTTCATACAACGTGTGTAACTGAACTCTGATAATTGAGTTGAATTGGAATTATTGAATTAGTAATTGGGAGTGGCTTTGGCTCCGCTACTTTCCCCAAGGCTTGGACATGGAACCCGGCGAGCTCCTCGACGGTGGTAAGGGTTTCCCTCAATGGTCACTCCCTCAGACTCAGACTGAGACTGAAACTGAGACTTGCTTACTGCTTACTGTGACTGACACTTGACTTGCAAGCTGGTGTCAGGGCATTTGGGGGTTGCATTTGTAGTCAGAGTTAGAGTCTAACACATTGCGTGGAAGATCGTGGCATGGCATGGAAGAATGAAATTTGAATTTGATTTTAATTTTGATTTTGATTGATGATGACAATGATGATCGATGATTGATAATTTAATCTAATTGATAATCGATAATCATCTAAATTTAATCTAATCTGATGATTGCTGAATCGGGAATCATGCATGTTTCATTTCAAAAGCTGCAGCTGAATGCTCAGAGTCAGAGTGCAGGATGCAGCATGCAGCAGATGCCGATGCCATGCCGTCAATGAATCCACGCAATCCAAGGATCACGGGTCAATTATCCCGGAAGACTCTGGACGACTTGGCTGCGATGCTTTCGAATCAAGCATTCAGTTCCGATTTGCGAAGCAGGCCCGGACCGAGGGCAGGTGCATGCACGCATACTGCATACTGCATACAATATAAAAATATAATAATATACATGGTACTTCTGCATGCTGCATACTGTATACTGCATACAAGCAGTCTGAACCTGACACTGAAATGTTTCCGGTTAACGGTTGACGGTTGACACGACAGTCACAAATCAAAAGTAGACAGTGAACAAGTCAACACAGTCACTGAGTCGCAAGTCAACTCAACCAGACCCAACCCAACCCAACCCAACCCAAATATGCGAGGTTTGGCAGCGATAGCCAAAGCTACGAGCAGATTCATCATTTGACCAGGAGGTTCATTCTTGCAGGCTCTTGATTTTGACTGTAACTTTGACTTTGACTGTGCTGTATGCAGTATGTATGAGTAACAGTAACAGAGTGTAACAGTATCAGTATCAGTATCAGTGGCATCAGTATCAGTATATGAATATGAGTCTAACTCTAACTCTAACTGTCTATGAGTCAGTATGAGACAGTATGAGTGAGTCAGTACAGTTATTTACAGTATTTATGAGTCTGAATCTGAGTCAGTCATGAACTGCTGGCTGCTGGCTGATCAACGCTCACCGAGCAGGGGCGGCCAATGTGTGGTACAGGCCAAGCATGGGTGGGTGGTTCACGTCAGCGGTTTGCTTCTTCAAATAGCCATTTCAAGTTGTCAAGTCAGCATCAGTATCAGTGTCAGAATCTGAATCGTGACAATTTTCAAAAGTGTAACGACATGACTTAGACTTAGACTTAGAATGTAAAATTTCGAATTACTAGTGGCTAGTGGCTAGTGGCTAGTGGGAATCAGCGGAATCAGAATCAAGATCAAGCAAGAGCAAAAGGCAAAAGGCTTAAGGCAAAAGGTCAATAGTCGAGTCATTTAAATCTCTTCCCTTCTTGCACTTGACTCCACACCAGACTCAAGGATTCTTGAACGCTTTGGCTTTGGCCCTTGGTTTTTGGTCTCGGCCCATCGTTGAAGGTTGCACCACCCATTGCTCCACCCTCCTTTGAAATTCCTCGCGATGGGGGATCCAAGCTCAAGAGACATGTGTGTGGATCTCAGATCTCAGTTCATTGCAGTCCAGTTTCATTAAAATTAAAATCAAACTTGGAAATTAAAGCGCGAACAATATCAAATAAGCAATCAATTCTATGCTACACATTGACATTGCCACATTGCCACATTGCCTTGTGGTCTATGTCACGTCTATATGTCTATGTCTATGTCACTGTCTATGATATTAAATTCTATGTTACTGTCTGTCTATCTATCTTATCAATTCAACTCGACTCGACTCAACTTATATAATTTATGATTTGATTTTATGACTCGACCGACTCTTGACTCTTGACTCTTGCCGCTTGACCATTACTCGCCCTTGCTACTGCTGACAGGCTCCATACTCCAGACCCCACGGCCCACATCCATCATATATTATATATTATATATTGTCCATGGTCCATAGTCCATATTTGTCATCATATTATTGTCTTGTCATATTGGAGTCATAGAGTCATAAATATTATTACATATGTTACATATTGTCTTTTACTCTGACTTTGACTTTGGCTAGTTTTAATTTGGGTAACCTAGGTACTGACCTTGCAGAGTCTTTCTTGGAGACCAAAGAGTGTTGTCTTGATCCAGGGTTCAGTCGGCAATTGAAGCAAGCCTCGGACTCAGGCTCAGACTCGGACTCAGACTCACTTGATTCGCAGAAGAAATTACTGACTGTGACTGTGACTAGACAAGAATTTCAGAAGTGATTGAATTTAATTTAATGATGATGATTCGATTCGATGATGATTGATTATTGATTATTGATTGATGATTGATTGATTATTGATTATTGATATTTGATTATTGATTATTGACAGATTATTGATTGCGATTGATTGATGATTGATGATTGATGACTGATGACTGATGATTGATTGATTATTGATTATTGATTATTGATTATTGATTGATTGATTGATTGATTGATTGATTGATTGATTATCATATATGATTATTGATGATGACCCAGCAGCCGATTGTGATTAACAATGAGATGAGTCTCTGAGATGAGGCTTTGCGGCAGCATGACCCCCAGGATGCAAGACAGATGATTGTGAAAGTCACAACAGCTGTGTCACATGCGTGCAAGCTTGGAATTTTCAATCTTGAATGCGCTCATCGGTATGTCCAGACTGTTTCGGCGTCTAGCAGCCATCTTGGGCGGGCAAAAACTTTTCCTGTGCTATCAGCAAACGCATTGCTGAATACAGTTTTGCAATTCCATCAAGCAAAGATGAGAAGGTCAGGGCCCAAGTTCCAATCAGCGTCAACAGGAATTCAAAATCCGATGACCTCAGATGTCGGTCCCTCGTCTCACATTTTCAGTTGGTTGGTCTACTGTCTACTGTTTACTACTACTTGTAGTTGTAATCAGCCTTCAGCAGCCAGCATTCAGCATCATCAATCATCAGTTCGAAGAGCCGGAGTGGGAGTAAGATTGCACATATCATATTGTCATTGTCATTGTCCATATATAGTTTATTATCACAGCCAAGGCCCAGTCAAGTCTTGAGTCTTCATGTAATGAGGTCCTGCCCAAATGCGAAAACAAAGAAGGTGGACCGACGTTTGGTTCTCAAGAGGATTTCGAAACACAGCAACAACAGCAGATCAGGCGGGCAGACTGCCAGCTATACTGGCCGTACCTCATTCAATTAAATTCAATTCAACAATTCAACTGTTCAACAACAGAAGACAGTGACAGTGTACAGTGTACATTACTTACAACTTACAACATTACATTACATTCCATTCATTCCATATCAAAAAATCATTTCATCTCATCTCATCTCATTTGACATCCTGGCTTGCAGGCCATCGCGATCAGCAGCACAACAGCCAGCAGCAGCAGGATGACAAAAACCAACCTGACGATTTCCAGGATGTAGAATCTTGTGGCAAGACCACATCCTTGCACCTTGCGACGAAAGACCTGTGGCGCCAGTTCAAAGAAATTTGCGTTGACCGTCTGGAGGCCCAGGTGCCAATTTGACTGGACTGGGCGGGCCCTGATTTTGTTCGATTTTATGAGCAGCAGCAGACAGTTGTAGTAACTGATTGACTGACTGACTGACTGGTTGACGGTTGACGGTTGACTGTCTGTTGACTGTTGACTGCTGACTGGTTGTCTAGTTCTAGTTCTCGTTCTAGTTGTAATTTCTCATTTCTAGTCTCTAGTTCTGATTCATGTTTGTGACTGAGGAGCAGAAATCTCAAAAGGCATGGCTTCGAAACAATTCAAGGCATTTTGCAAGAAGTCTCTCCAGGATATCCAGTCTGAACTGAACTGCATCACACCAATCATCAGATCAGACTTCCATGACGTAGAGTCAGTGAGAGTCTGAGTGTCAGACACGGCTACGGCTACGGCATTACGTTACATGATTACATGATGATTGACAATGAGTGAGCTTGAGCTGAAGTGTTCGACGTGACGTGACGACGTGACATGACATTACCGACATTACCGTACCTACAGTCTATAGTCTAGAGTCTAGAGTCTATAGTATATAGTCTATAGTCTAGAGTCTATAGTATACAGTCACTACAGTCTACAGTACAGCCTACACAGCCTACAGCCTACAGTTCCAGTCCAGTCACAGTGCTGACATGTGACCCCTGATGCTGCTGCACCGCAGGATCTTCCTCAGACCAAGACAGCGCTTCAGGGATTGGCAAAATCCAGAAACGCGGTTGTGAAACAGCTCAAAAAGGATTTGACGCAGAAGTCAACGCGCAAGCAGAAGTTAAAGAGGGTTGAGATTCAGGACGACATTTGTTCATTGGTCGGTCAATTGCGAAGCCAGTTTAATTTCGCGAGCAGCTGCAGCCCAGCCAACTGATTTCGCAGGATGATGACGACAACGATGGTGGCAAACCTCTGACCGGGCTTTTCCCTCAGCCATGAAATAATTAAGATTAAGATTTAAGATTGCCCTGGCCCTAACTGCCAACTAACCTGACAGAGATGAGATGAGCAGTCAGCAGTCAGTCAGTTGAGTCTGAGTTACAGAGTCCCTGTCTTGCTTGCAATGTTACTGAATCGTATTGGCAGCCCCTCTGCCGCCGCCTTAGGTTGTGGGGGTGTGCATGCAGCAAAGAGTTTCCGATTCTGCCATCCTGTGTGAGTGAGATGAGGCAGCTTGGGTTTGGGCTGCCCGCACGGACCAAAGGGACTTGTTACTTGGGTAGCTCAGTTGCTGAGTAACTCAGTAACTCTTTTTCATTCACTGAATTCACTTCACTGAAGAATTGAATTTGAACCGATCGTGAAAGACCGAAGTGACAGAAGTTCATGTAGGAGTCGGAGTAGTAGATTCATTTTGGATTCCTTTCATTCATTCATAATTTTACTTTACTTTTACTTCCATTCTGTTTTTTCAGAGATGTAGCTTACTTCAAACATTGGCAACATTGGGAGGTTGGACAGCAGTTTGACGACTCTTTAATTTGACTGGATTAGACAGGTGACACGTGACAGGTGACTGGGCTCGGACTCCGACCATGTAGTGTGGCAGTGTGGCCCATGCCATGGCCATGGTCATGGTCAGAGTCAGAGTCATGGCCATGGGCCATGCATGCATGCATGCATGCTGCGTGCGTGATTCATGATCTGTTTGCTGCCAGGCAAAGTGGACACACGCGCACCACTGCACTCAAGAATTTCCAGGATCATTGCGACATGGGCGATCCAAGTCCTGAGCTCAATAAGGTCACAGAATCTGAAGCAAAGGCCTTTGTGGCTCCATGTTGGCAGCAGGGCATGTGTCGATCAGAGAAGTTCTTCCAGAGTCATGGGGCACTGCATGCGCAGCTCTTTCGTGAACTGCAACGTCAGCTGACGGCTTTGTATGGAGCAGCGTCCGGCAAGGAATTGCTGATTGCTGGTGATGCTTTGATCAAGGTGTCGTGGAAAACAAATTCTTCAGACACAGGCAGTGGCAGTGGCAGCAGTGGCAGCGCTAGCGCTAGCTCTACAGATCCCTGTCCTCATGAGCAGCAGATCCTTCAACAGCAAGTCTTCTTGCTGGTACCGCGTCTCAGTTTAGTTGTTGCGTTGTGTCGGGTCATTGGGGCTGTGTTGTCTTTAGCCAGTAGTTTACAATCAGTCATCATTCATCATTATCGTTTATCATCATTGATCATCATTGATCGTCATTGAATCATCATCATCAACATCATCATCATCATCACCATCATCATCATCATCATCGTTGTCATCATCATCATCATCATCATCATCATCATCATCATCATGAATCATCATCATTTCATCAAATAAAATGTGATGTGTGATGTGTTCTTTTTCTTCATGAGTTCAGTCAGTTTTGATTTATGATTCATGATTCATGATGATCAATAAGCAGGCAGCAAGCTGACTCTGATGCTGACTGATATCCCAAAACTAAGGCTAAGGCTGTGTTGCGGCCCCAGTTGGGAATCTTGATTGAGTGCCAGCCTGCAGCCGGCGAACCTTTAGTTTTGGAGGTTCCAGCAACGCTCAAGCTCTCCACCACACGTGAACTTGCAGCAAAGATTCTGAAGGCGTCCACTGATGGAAAGCCCATTGTGTGGCTGGAGGTCATTGAATACGAGAGTACAGACAGGCCAGCGTGCAGCGTGGCAATGTGATAATAATAATTGTAATTGATACAGTAACTGTGACAGTGTGAGACAATGCGGAATTCAGATGTGACATGACATTGACATTGACATTGACATTCTGATTCTACTATTACTACTACTACATTTCAGATTTCAGACTTTCATGTTCTTGTATCAGACTCGACCTGACCTGACCTGACCGACCCAACATTTTGCAGGTGCATGCAGCACATGGTGGCCAAGGGGATCGCAGGGTTTGACCAGGAGCCTGCTATGGCAGCAGCGTTGCAGGGCCCTCAGTGCTCACTTAATTTTGCGACTTGACTTTGCGCATTGACAGTGAAATTTGACAGACAGACATTGACATGCAGTGCAGAGTATGCAGAGAGCTCATTGATTTTTCACCAACTTACTTGCTTCACTGCTTCATTGCTTCACCAACTTACTTGCTTCACTACTTACTGTTTGGCGCAGTTTGGCGGTGAGTTTTCACTTGTGACAGGTGGTGACCGGTGTGTTGTGTTGGTTGGCTGTTGGCTGTTGGGCCACATGGCCCATAGCCCATGACTCATGACTTCTGAGGTGGCCCGTGCAGGCCAATAGACAGGAAGACGACATGGACCATGATCCACTTGATATCATCGACGCTGAAACTGGTGAAGTTCCTGATTTCTTTGAGGCAGACTGCAGACTGACTATTTGGATACGGATTCCGGATTCCTGTGAAATGCTGCATTCATGGCGTGAATGAATGAATGAATGAATGAATGAATGAATGAATGAATGAATGAATGAATGAATGGATGGATGGATGAATGAATGAATGAATGATGAATGAATGACTGACTGAATGACTGAATGAATGAATGAAATGAATGAATGAATGAATGAATGAAGGATGAATGACTGAATGAATGAATGAATGAATGAATGAATGAATGATTGCGGCTAAATGGATTCATTTTTAAATCATAAATCATAAATCATAAATCATAAAAATCATTCATTTCATTTCATACATCATTCAGATTCAGATAGTAAACACCGCGCTGCAGCTGCATTTACTTTTTTCGAATCAAGCAGTGACCTTTGCAGGAGGACGAGTGGCTAGCAGACAAGAATCAGGAGGTGATGGCTGAGCGTGATATGGACAATATCTTTTCAGAGCCAGATGAAAAGCAGCCCGAACTGATTGTGAAGCTTCCTGTGAAAGGAGAGGTTACTCGCACAGGGTCTACAGTTTGGGCGGGCTCACTGAAAGCTGGGTGCATATCATACCTGTTTCACTGGTCACCCCCGGCTGTCCTGGCCACATGCCACTGTCACGAAAATTGCTACACAACTTCTCCCCTCGAAGGTTGCGTATCGGAAGACATGTTGGTGGACTGGTTGGGGCAAGGTCCAGGGTTTAAAACAACCCATGACCATGAACAGTTCATCCCAAAGGGAACTTACAACAAGCGAATCCGCCGCCAGTGACTTGAGCTGTTGGTAATTAAGAAGCCTAGGCTGGGCTGATGGCTGCCATGAATCCATGAATGCATCGAAAATCACGACTCAAATCAAAGTCTCTTATATAATATAATAAAATTAGTCAATTATTATTTAATAATCAATAAATTAATATCACATAATACACTGCAGTAACTACAGCACTACATATGCGCATGCCGCAGGCCCTGTTCTGCCCATTCCGGCCCATGCATTCACATGAGTGAAGTGCAGCTTCTTTTGCAGCTTTTTGTCAGTGGAAGGGGAAGTGGCATGATTTGCCAGATTTGCCATGCTGCAGCCTCCTTTTTTGGAGGTAGAGCCGAGCTTGAAATCCAGGGGAAAACCAACAACACAGTGTGCTTTCCTTCGCTGTGACGGTATGACAGAGAGACTGAGAGACTGACTGACTGACACTGACTGACACTGTTACTGTAACACCTTAGCCTCTACTGCCTTTTTACTTTTACTTTTACTGTTTACTGTTTACTGTTATTGTATTTGCACAGGCCAGGTTACAGGAGTACCGTGTGATGTCTGATGACTGTGTCATGTACTGATGATTGCTGATTGATGATACTGATGATACTATGAAATTTTACTGTTACTGCCACTGCTGTTACTGTTACTGATACTGACACTGACACTGATACTGATACTGATACTACTAAGACTAATAATACTAATACTAATACTAATACTGTTACTAATACTAATACTGATGATACTGGATACTGATACCACTGATACCACTGATACAGATACTACGTGCATGGCTTACATGGCCATCAGATGCAGCTGCAGATGATTTGTTTCGTCCTGCGGTTTGCTCCTGCATTTTTCCAGAACAAAGTAGCAGAGACAACGCCAAAACAGACTGACTTGAGCCCTTCAGATAGCAGCAGCATCAGCATCGGCGGCAGATGTTGACGTCAATGGCGCGTCCTCGCTGTGCTGTTGCCCATTCAACCACGGCTCCGCACACGGTTGCAACTATGCAGTCTCCGCAAGCCAGTGATTCTGATGTGAGCAGCAAGAAGATAATACATCATCCCTGGCCCTTGCAGATCAATGTGTCCAAGGACATTGTCAAAGTCAGAATTGTAGGCGCTGGTGTGAAACGAACGCTAGGCTCTGAGTCTGCAAAGCAGACACAGCAGGCATTCCCAGAGAATCATCAGAATCAGAATCATTATCATCATCAGCAGCAGAAGACCAAGACCAAGCCGACCAAGCCCATGGTTTTGACACTGGGATCCAATGAGCCAAAGCAGAAGCGTCAAAAGTGTACAGCGCGCACCCCGAGTCTCATGCAACTTGCATCCATCAATCTAGCCCCGCAGAATGCGCCTGCCGTGAGCCATCTATCCAAGCGACAAATAGTGCATGGATGGTGGAGACCTCACCCATGACTGGTGGACCTTGACTAGTGACTAATGACTAATGACTCATGACTACTAATACTAATGACTAATGACTCATGACTCATGACTCTGGACTCTGACAATGACTCAATGACTGATGATAATTATTGATTTGATTTGAATTTGATTGATTATTGATTGACATTGTCCGCCAGCCAGTGAATTGTCCTCGGCCATGCTTCACCTGAGTGTGTCCAGTCTTGAGGGTTTTTCTGGACGTGCAACCTTGACTAGGTTGGCAAGGCCAGGGCCATGGGCAATGATGGATTCTATTCTGTTAATTCTGTTGATATTTGCTGAACAGTTGGAGTCGAGTTAGAGAGTCCAGTCCAGCGGTTGTTGCTTTGTGCATCCGCCAAGATGGTGGCCAGTTTGACTGACTGACCGTCCCCTCTCATTTCTGAGTCTCTGAGCAGAGTCAACATTGCATGCTGCTGCATGCTTCCATGAAAAAAGAGTGTGGGGGGACACATGCGCTCACATTCGTCAGATTACAGATTACTCAAATTCATTCTTAGGCTCTTAGGGTCCAAGGTTATTCAGTCAGTCAGTCGCTCAGTCAATAAGTGAGTTAGTTCGAGCAAGTCATGAATCCACTAAGACTCAGACCGATGCCGATGCCTGTTCCGAGCATTTGACGCAATGCCGCTGCAGGCATTTCTTTGTTCAGATCGTTGGGGCGCAACACCACATTACACAGTTACACAGCTACACTACATAGATTGATTAATGATTAATTAAAAATCGTTAATTTAATTAATGAAGTATTAATGACACGTCTACAGTAAACTGTTTACAGTCTACAGTCTATATACATGATTTCGGTACTTGAGGCGGCTGGCCACTTGTGTCTCATTCACTGTTTTCGCGCATCAATGGTGGATGATGACGATGACGACCATGACTATGACTCTATGACTCATGACGACTCTGACTTTGACGATCCCTTGGAGGCCATTGATCATTGTCATTGACATGCCTGGCTGGTTCTGAGTCAGTTCTGAGTTCTGAGGGTAGTGGGCACGCATAGCCTAGCCTGAGCCGCAGTGTGTCACAGTTTCTACCCTACTCATCACTGATTGATCACTGATCACTGATCACAGACACACACACAGAGAGTCAGTCACAGACACTCACATAACTGATCACTGATATATCTTATTATTATTATGAGTCTGAGTCTGATGATTCATATATGCTTCCTGCATTTTACGTGTGTGCGCTGACAGTTGACAGGTGATCCCTATATCTGCTGCCCATCTCAAAGTAGGACAGAATACTGCTTCATCCCTGGAGGTGCCCAGGCATTAGTTGACAGAGTTGACAGTCAACAGTCAACAGTCCAGTCCAGTCAGTCAACTCTGGATTAATATTATTGATTCGGTTATTTATTACTATTTTTGAATTATTGATTAGTGATTATTGAAATTTGAAATTATTGATTAATTAATGAGTTATTGACGATTTCACTGATACTGATTGATATTGGTGCGGCATCGGCGTTGGCATTGGACAATTTTCCGCCAGGCACTTCGAAGCATGGAGCAGAAGCCCATGCAACATCAGGCAGGTCCAGTGATTTTTTTTTGCAGCGTGGAGAGTGCCTGGAAGCATTTGCTGTGACTTGCCAATACTTGCCACAAGAATCTTTTTCCAGAGCTGTTTTAGTGCAGCTCAGCTGAGCAGCTCACCGATGTGTTTTTTCTGAGCTGTTATTGCTCAAGATGCAGCCAGATACTGTGAGATGGCTTGATGGGCTTGATTCTGATTCTCATCATGATCCATCACCGAGAAGGCGATGGGGAGAGAGAGTGACTTCCCAACTAGCTCCAGAGTTGACTCCGCTGGCAGTGGAACGACTTCACCAAGCCGTTGAACCAGTACCGGATCATGAACCAGCTGAAGAATTGCGTCAACAACCTGAGGGCCCTGAGGGACATCACCAAGCAGAAGCAATTGAACCAGGTGAATCAGCAGCTCACCAAGCAGACCAAGCATATGGACCAGCTCAAGATCCAAGTCTGCAATTCAGGGACTGCCTGGCACTGATGGCAAATGAAATGCAGGGACTCATTTGGGAAATCGAAGATGAGATGAGCTTTGAGCCAGACCCATGGTTGAGACACACTGTTGAAAGGCTTCAGGGATGGCTGCGTGAAATTCAAAAAATGTCGCGCACGCTTGAAGGATAGTGCTGATCAAAACTTCACCCGATGATTCACTAATTGACAGACAGATGAGCAGCTGAGCAGCTCTTTGAACCGGACCCATGGCCCATAGCGCTCTCTGAGATGTTGTGCAAAAGTTGTGCGAAGCAGCATGATCAAAGATCTGATCAGCAGTTGCTACACTGCCAGCTATTGTAATTCTTGATAATTCGTGGTAATTCAACCCGCTTTTTATCAGCCCAGCAAATGCTGGCTGATCGATGATAATAGCATTGCAAATTGCAAAGCATGTGATTTGCCAAGAAGAAAATAGATCATGATCAAGAGTTCCAGAAATTTCAAGAATCAGGGCGGTCAGGTGATTGTTATTATGGGAAATGATTTGGACACTTCATTCTTCATCAGCCGATGTCAGCCACATTCGACATCATTCAACAATATTCAGCCAGGAATCCTGCGCTCCTGAACCACAGCCGCAGGCCTTGCACCTTCTTTTGTGCATCATTGTGCATCAGTCATCAGCCTGTTTCCAACCTCTTTCAGAATGTTGCAATATGGCATTGCAGTGCTGTATGTTTGAGAAGTATTAGATATTTATTAAGATTATATAATTATTATATGATTATATGATTGTATTATTATATGATTTTATATTTTTTATTTCATTAATTATGTACACTGTATACTGTGTACTGTATTGTATTTTTTTTTGTTAGTGTTATTTGTTACTATTAAACAGGTGACGGTGACTTTCCGTGTTCCATGCCATGCCATCACCAAATTGAATTCTGAATTCACACCTTGTGTGCCTCCAGGTGATGCCTGTGCCTGTGTCTACACCTTCGCCGATCGTTGAGCAAATTCTTTCACCCTTGGAGGCCAGGCTGTAATTATTGTTTGTGCATCATGAATTATGTACATTTATTCTATACCATACTGACGTGACATGTGACATGTGTGATACTGATAATTTGTGATCTCAGTCTTTGGTGAGTGGTCTGGGCAGTCTAGAATTGCATGTGACTTATGTGACAATGTGAGTCAGTCAGTCGAGTTTAGTTTTAACGTGCTGGGCAGGACCGGAAACGTAAGACGGCACAGATGATCACACATTCTGCTTGGATCCTCAGTGTGTTCGGATAGGCAGTGGCAGCAGGAAGTTTCATGCTTAGGATTTAGGATGCTGTCATTTCAGAATGATGAGTGAAATATGACTAGACTAGACACTAGACTAGGCTAGACTCTAGACTCTAGACAATGATAATTATAATGATTTGATCAACAATCCTCACCATTCCCTGCGCTGCCAAGGCCAAGCCACATCACAGTGGCTCAGCGGCGGAAACGCGGAGGAAACTGGTCTACATGCCTCTGACCAAGGACTGGTACGATAAGATCAAATCCGGTGCAAAAACCACAGAAGTTAGAGCGTGGACTCCATTCTGGAGTTCGAGGCTTTCAGGTGCTACACATGTGATCTTTCAATTGGGTTTCTTGGTATCCTGAGGTCCTGAACTGATTTTCTTGTTTCAGGGTTGCATCGCAATATCCATTCAATTCAATTCAATCCATTCCATGGTCAATTTTGACGCCCTGGCAATCGGACACTGCATCCCAGGTTATGCATCATCGACTCGTTTGTGCCCTCGTGAGATTGTGTCCATGAAGTTACTGCCAGTCGATTTGGCAGCGTCTCATTATGACATCCCTGAGTCGCAGTTGAGTAAATTGTTTAAAGACTGTGAAACAGTAGTTGCAATCAACTTCCGTTGATTGTGAAATTCTGAAAGCCATTGACGGAGTGCGCGTTTCTTGTGTTCCTCAGCCAGACAGCATTCAGTGATTCAGCATTCAGGCCAGGCATTCTATGAGTTTTGTTGCGCCCCAAATCAGCACCACCTGACCATTAGTTTATTTTTTTAATATTCTTAATTGTAACTTAATCACTTTTTAACTTTAACTTTTAACTCTTACTCGACTCTTACTTATTAGCCGCAATCAATCATCATATCATATGATGAAGATGAACCACTAATAAAATAATTAATATTACTATTACCCACCATTTCCCATTCACAATGACTAATGATGATTAAATCATCAATCATCAAATCAATTATTATACAACTAGACTAGACTATACTAGACACTATACACTATACTATACAAAAATTTGTTCACCTCACCAATTGATATTAACCTCCATGATAAGTCTGAGTCAGAGTTTCCAAGACATGTCCGCTGCTTCTGTTTTGTGTATTTTGCTCGATTTTTTCAGTTGTTGATTTCTTTAGTGTTGTCCAATGTCACCGCACTTTTCATGGTGAAAACAGGGATGTATTGTGCCTGCGCTAGATTTTTTTGTTTATTTTTTGTGGAATCTTTGATGATAACGCAATTTCCTGGCTTTTCAGGAAAACATGAAAAACAAGTTGTTTTACTATTTTCTCTTGTTTTTTGTGAATTTAGCAGAATGCAGTAAAACTTTGAAAACCCCAATTTTTAATCAATTCCAAGAAAAACATCAAAAAACAAGGTTTTCCATGAATTGTGCTGTTTTAATTAAAAACAAGGGAAAACATGAAAACGTAAAAAAACACATGTTTTTTACAAAATGTAATCTTTTTTGATGATTTTGATAGTGCCACATAGTGCCACATAGTGCCACAGCAGTTTTTCGAGAATTCCATGAAAACATCAAAAAACAATACTTTTTGCTAGATCTGGCTGTTTTTGATGATTTTTATAGCGCCACATAGTGCCACATAGTGCCACAGCAGTTTTTACAAGAATTCCATGAAAACATCAAAAAAGATGTTTTTTTACTAGATATGGCTGTTTTTGATGATTTTGATAGTGCCACATAGTGCCACATAGTGCCACAGCAGTTTTTCGAGAATTCCATGAAAACATCAAAAAACGATACTTTTTACTAGATCTGGCTGTTTTTGATGATTTTTATAGTGCCACATAGTGCCACATAGTGCCACAGCAGTTTTTCGAGAATTCCATGAAAACATCAAAAAAGATAATTTTTGCTAGATTAGGTTGTTTTTGATGATTTTGATAGTGCCACATAGTGCCACATAGTGCCACAGCAGTTTTTCCAGAATTCCATGAAAACATCAAAAAAGATGTTTTTTTACTAGATTTGGCTGTTTTTGATGATTTTTATAGCGCCACATAGTGCCACATAGTGCCACAGCAGTTTTTCGAGAATTCCATGAAAACATCAAAAAAGATATTTTTTGCTAGATTTGGCTGTTTTTGGTGATTTTTATAGCACCACATAGTGCCACATAGTGCCACAGCAGTTTTAGCAGGATTCCATGAAAACATCAAAAACGATAGTTTTTACTAGATTTGGCTGCTTTTGGTGATTTTTATAGCGCCACATAGTGCCACATAGTGCCACGGCAGTTTTTCCAGAATTCCATGAAAACATCAAAAAAGATGGTTTTTACTAGATTTGGCTGTTTTTGATGAATTTGATAGTGCCACATAGTGCCACATAGTGCCACAGCAGTTTTTCCAGAATTCCATGAAAACATCAAAAAAAATACTTTTTGCTAGATTTGGCTGTTTTTGATGATTTTGATAGTGCCACATAGTGCCACATAGTGCCACAGCAGTTTTTCGAGAATTCCATGAAAACATCAAAAAAGATGTTTTTTTCTAGATTTGGTTGTTTTTGATGATTTTGATAGTGCCACATAGTGCCACATAGTGCCACATAGTGCCACAGCAGTTTTTCGAGAATTCCATGAAAACATCAAAAACGATGGTTTTTACTAGATTTGGCTGTTTTTGATGATTTTGATAGTGCCACATAGTGCCACATAGTGCCACAGCATTTTTTCGAGAATTCCATGAAAACATCAAAAACGATACTTTTTGCTAGATTTGGCTGTTTTTGGTGATTTTTATAGCGCCACATAGTGCCACATAGTGCCACAGCAGTTTTAGCAGGATTCCATGAAAACATCAAAAAACATGGTTTTTACTAGATTTGGCTGTTTTTGATGATTTTGATAGTGCCACATAGTGCCACATAGTGCCACAGCAGTTTTTCGAGAATTCCATGAAAACATCAAAAAAGATGTTTTTTACTAGATTTGGCTGTTTTTGATGATTTTTATAGTGCCACATAGTGCCACATAGTGCCACAGCAGTTTTTTCGAGAATTCCATGAAAACATCAAAAAAGATGTTTTTTACTAGATATGGCTGTTTTTGATGATTTTGATAGCGCCACATAGTGCCACATAGTGCCACAGCAGTTTTTCCAGAATTCCATGAAAACATCCAAAAAGATACTTTTTACTAGATTTGGCTGTTTTTGATGATTTTTATAGTGCCACATAGTGCCACATAGTGCCACAGCAGTTTTTTCGAGAATTCCATGAAAACATCAAAAAAGGATACTTTTTGCTAGATCTGGCTGCTTTTGATGATTTTTATAGTGCCACATAGTGCCACATAGTGCCACAGCAGTTTTTCCAGAATTCCATGAAAACATCAAAAAAGATACTTTTTACTAGATTTGGTTGTTTTTGATAATTTTTATAGTGCCACATAGTGCCACATAGTGCCACAGCAGTTTTTCGAGAATTCCACGAAAACATCAAAAAAGATATTTTTTGCTAGATTTGGCTGTTTTTGGTGATTTTTATAGTGCCACATAGTGCCACATAGTGCCACAGCAGTTTTTCGAGAATTCCACGAAAACATCAAAAAAGATATTTTTTGCTAGATTTGGCTGTTTTTGGTGATTTTTATAGCGCCACATAGTGCCACATAGTGCCACAGCAGTTTTAGCAGGATTCCGCAAAAACATCAAAAAACATGGTTTTTACATTTTGCTAGATTTTGTTGTTTTTGGTGGTTTCTTGGCAAATCTTTACCAAAACATCAAAAAAAAACAAATTTGGTGGAATTCCAGGAACATATGGAAAAATAAGGTTTTGGCTAGGTTTGGTTGTTTTTTGATCAGAGCCAAAATTATTGGTTGACGTTTTTTTTACTGCATCAATCATCAATTACTTAACAGTGGTGAACGGCGAGTACCAATGGTTAAACTTAATACTTTCTTTAATACTAAGTAATTTTAACAATTTAGATAGATTGTCAAGTCAAGAGTTGATAACAATCTTGAAATCATCCCAAGTTCCAAACTCACAGGAATCGGAATGAATAATCAGCTATCAGCTATCATTAGTCATTAGTCTTTTTTAATTTTGTTTATTAGAAACTGAAACTGATCAATTCATATGCATTCCTGTTGATCATTCCTGTAATTATTGTACAAATATTTTTACTTTAACAACAATGGTTCTTCTTATTGCAAAAGTGATAGTTTTTATGGCCATTAGAAATTAACATTAAATCAATACAGCAATGAATAAACACCAAGCGCGCCAAGCTCAAACCATGCACAAACAGCAGCAGACAGCAGACATGTACGGTGTATGGCAGGATGTATGGCTGACAACACAGATGATGGTCACAATTCACTGTGCAGCCTTGATCGTAGTATACAACAACGATCCAGTACCATAGCCTCGACTCGACTCATAGCAGGAGTCAGAGTTAGAGTAATTCAGGGTAGCTTCCTGGCCAAAAACGCTTTTCTGATTTCTCATACAGTAGTATGCAGAATGCGTGCGCAAGAAAACAAAACCTGCATTGCGACTGCATCACGTAGCAATGACCTTCCAGGGAAAGCTTGACACATTGCTTTCAGTGCAGCCCAGTGATGTTCTTACCCGGATTGTGATTTTGGGACTAACCAGGGTAACTAGGGCGATGAATCTAATCCAATTCTAATCAAATTATTTTTGAAATTCATTTTTGCAGTAGAGAGACAGGCCAGGCAATTCATATGCACAGACTGCCGCAGACTGCAACATGCATTCGAGAGTGGGAAACATGTAACATGTGGAAAGAGTTGAAAGAGTTCAATTTCATGATCCATGCCATGCAATGCATTGGATTGCTCTGGGAGACCACAAGTCATTGATCATTGACATCAGCAGGGTCGCGCACAACGCAGCAGCTGGGTTTGCTCAAGAAAACCTAGATTCAAAAGGAATCTTGCAGGCCATTGCTGGACACCTTTCTGCAACGTCCGAAACCCCAGTTTCGGTTCAGTTCAGTTCAGTCGCAGTGAAGTGGCAACCGGAATTTTCAAAACATTTTCTGTTCTTATTTTGTTTGAAACCTATCGGGTACAGTCAGTAGTGATATATAATAGTCTGGTGACTGGTGTGAGAATCTGAATGCCCACAAAGTCAAGGCATTGTCCAGTTGCACAAATCTGAGAAGCCTACCACGCTGCACTGCACTGCATATCATTTGTGCTCAAGAGAAAACAGTTGTTGGCGGTTGGCGGTTGGCTGCTTCGCTATGCAGCCTTCAAGACCGAAACGGGCTGGAAAGGGATGGCCTGAATGGCCGCCGCCGCTGGCCAGACTGTCACGTGAGCAGCCAAGACTTGGGCCAAGAATAGTGCCCGTGACAGAAAGTCCCTTCGCCACCTACTACACCTACGATGACAACTCTGGCGATGCTGGTGGCTTGGGTCCTGGAAATCTTGGTGGCGGTGGCGCTTCATCTTCATCGCCACATGCTGCAGCTGCAGCTGCAGTTGTGATTGTAGATGAAGGCAATGAAGGTGATGAAAAAGATGAGGGACAAAGGCAAAATCAAAGTGCTGCTGCTGCTTGTGAAGAGGATGAGTGGCTAGCAATGATATACAGACAAGGATATGACGCCATAGCTTTTCAACATCCTGAACTTGACAAGGATGAGAAGGAGAGACCTTGGACCCAGGTCATGATGGAGGAAGAAGAGAATGTCGAGCCAGTTGAGCCGGAACAAGAACCAATAGATCTGGAGAGGGGCACCCGTCCTCGAGTTCAAAAGATTTGGGGAAAGCCCTCACGCAGAATGCGAAGGCGCTGAGTACCGGCAAATCAAAGGAGCTGTGGTGAAGAGAAAAAGGGTTGGCTGCTCCGCTCATTGTCCTTTTTTACTGTTACTTTTACTGAATTTTTACTGTTACTTTTACTTTTCCTCACCTCCCATGTCGGCCATTCATAGTTTGCAGCGACTGTACTTGAAGATTTTGCAGCAACAGCTTGTCTCAACATTCATAGTTTTGTGATGTGAATCTTGAATCCTGACGGTAGCTCACTCACATTGTGAATCTTGAATTCTGACCGTGGCTCAGTGGCTCAATTTGTCATCGAAGCAGGCGCCCGAGTGTGACACCTGGTCAGCAGCAAGATTGCCAGCGCTGCAGCGCAAGCATGTTTCAGCGCGCCCCATGGTTTCTCCATCGCCAAGTTGAAACTACTGTTTCCACAATCCTTCGTCGCAGCAGGGCTGTGTCAGAGGATGATTGGGATCTTGTAAGTGATGATGGAGACTTGGGAGACCTTCTTGGTTCAGGGGCCGGATCGAGCACAGATCGTTTGCCTTCGACAGGTGTGGCGCCCAGACACATTGGTGAAGTGAATTCATTGGCTGTTTGTTTGACCAGCCTGTATACTGTATAGTCTGTATAGTATATATGTGGCCATATGTCATATGGCCCACTAGCTGCTAGGCTAAATCTCAGTTTGCTATTTCACAGACAGCATTCATTCACATGATTCATGATTCAAATTCAAATGTGAATTGTGCAGGAGGTGGTGGCAGTGGCGTTCCTAATCCAACTTTGTCAGCTACTACTCTGCCGCTGCCAGCCTCATCTGCGACTTTGTCAGCTACTACTCTGCCGCTGCCAGCCTCATCAGTGACTCATGGTCATGGCCATGGTGGGGCAGTTCCGAAGGCTGCGCCTAAACCCAAAGCAAGATCCTTGGCAAAATTTTGCAATACCACTGGGATGCAGGGATGCAGTCATGATTGATTTGATTTGATTTGATTTGATTTGATTTGATTTGATTTGATTTGATTTGATTTGATTTGATTTGATTTGATTTGATTTGATTTGATTTGATTTGATTATGATTGATTGATTGATTGATTGATTGAATTAATGATTGAGACTGAGATATGATATGATATGATACGATTATTTGAAATTATATGAAATATGATTGATTGATTATTGATTTGATTTGATGATGAGTCATGTCATGTCATGAGTAATGAGTCAGGTCAAGTTCAGTCAAGGCGAGATGTAAGATTCATGGCATGGCTGGTGGCTTGACCTTAAGTTTGGCATGCCACTTCACTTCACTGAGGACCAAAGGACTTGAAGAAAACCATCAAGGAGAAGAGCCAGAAGTACGATTGGCGGATGATTCGCAGCCCAAAGGGTCGCCCTAAGAAGTTCTACTTTGATCGTGATGATGTCACTGAGAACTGTCATCGCAATCCTGAGTCTTTGTTCAGAATCATGAAGCGTCCCGATCAGACTAACTTCTTGGTTCGGGAGCTGAATTATGTGAAAGAGGCCATGCTGCAAAAGGGATGGCAATGCTGTAGGATTCTTTCCAATGGCGGTTCACAATGGTTCAGCAAGCCATAGAGCAGGATCATTGGCCGGACGGGAAACCGTACAATGTCCTGTCCTGTCCAAATGTGGATGGGGAGATGATAGATGCCCGGATCGACCCATGGGCTGCTGCCGCAATGACAGTGCCCGCCTGCCTGCGTATTCATGGTTCAATAAAATTTAAAATTCACAATCAATCAAATCAATCATCAATCATCAATCATTGTTGGTTCGTCAAGCTGAATGGGGCGGTGCACATGTCAGGTACAATAGTCAGTAATTCAGAAGCAGCAGAAATGTCAAATGTCCTGTCCGACCTAATGTTCCTTGGTCGTCCATTCCTTCGGCCACTGGACTGCACAGAACATGACAGGACGGCAGTGCTGCTTCTGCTGTTAGTTTTGCCTGCTTTCTCATCCCTTCCATGTGACATGTGCTCTATCGTCATGCAGTAATGGTTAATATAATATAATATAATATTAGGTTTTTTTAGTTTTTAAACCGTAAAGAAATTAAACTTAAAGGTAGGCTCAGACAGTCAACAGTCAGCAGTCAGCAGTCAACACAAATTGATTCAGGGTGGCAGGTAAGACGTCCGTAGTAGAAGTGAGACTCAGTCATGCTCACACAACTTGGATCCCTTGCTTCGGGGCCAAGATCCAATTGGACATTGGATTTAAATTTGATTGGCTTGATAGCAGTGCAAGACTGCAAGAGCCAAGAAAGAACGACCGGGGAAAAATGGAGTCTGGAGCCAGTTGGGGTTCAGTTTCTTTATTCTTGTGACTTGTGTGTGGTGAGAAAATCATTTCACCAATAGCCAGCAGCCTCAGCAGCCAGCCATCAATGATGTTATTAATTCTGATTATGATTTTGCTTTGAGAGCATCATTGAGTGAACAGTGAACATGTCAGATTCAGACTTGACTAGACTTCACTCTATCACTTTCCAAGGCTACAAATCACAAATTCAATCCCCACCGCCAAGGTGTGCATCAAGCATGAGGCGATCACGCAGTCCTGCTGAGATGGAGGACATGGACTTGCTGTCCGTCATGCCCCCCTCTGAGCCTACAATTCTAGGGGAGATGACCGATCCGATGATGGGTGGTTCGTCGTCCATGGGTTGTGGTCTGGCCGGTTTGGGCATCGTGGGAACTGGCGGGCTTCATCTGACACCTCAGGGAATCAGGAAGATTTTGAATCGCACCTGTCGTCCCAAGCTGCTGTTGCGTCTTGTTTGCCGTGGATGCAAACGATCGACGCACGATCCAGACACCTACATTCCTGAGGACTTCTTGGAGTGACTTGGCTGCGGTAGTGTTGTGTCATTCAAGTTCTAGTTCTTGTCACATTGCATTGCCATTCAGATTCAGGCGATTCAGGTTTTGATTGAATCCTGATTCCGGATTCCTGATTGATTCTGAGTTTTCCATGAGAATGTTTCATGATTCATTTTGACTTTGATGATTCGTGAACTGAATTTAATTGAAATTATGAACTGCTTACGGGAGTGACTGAATGGTTGATTCCGATCGCCATCAATGATCATTGAATCATAGACATAGACTGACTGACTCATAGATTCTCTCCTGCCTCTCCCTGTTCAGATGGGCTCCGGGATACTACAAGCTCACCAAGAAGATGAAGGAATGCGGAGTGGATCAACTTCAGCCTACAGGAAGCTTGTTTGCATCATCCGGCATTGCCACAATCTTGCAATTCATTACTTTGACATGACTGACTATGACATGACTCATGACTGACTGACTGACTGTGTGGGTTACATTGGGTTGTTGGTTGTACTTGTACTGTATTTGGTTGCCGGCCAGATTCACCACGCCCAGGTGACCTGTGTCGAGACTGCGATGGTACCGTCAAACGTGGCTACCCTGGGGAGAAGCGTGAAGATGTCATCAAAAAGCTGGATGAACCACAGCATGCTCGGGAGTTCGAGGAAGGTTCCACGACTATTTCAGCGGGGCCAGAGCAAGGGTTTGTTTTGTTCAAACTTACTGATTTGAGTAGTAGGGTCCCTGTTGTTTGAGTTTGAGTTTCGAGTTGTTAAGTTAAGTACAGTTAAGTTAAGTCAGTACAGTCAGTACAGTCAGTTAAGTTATGATGTGACAATGTGACTTGATCAAGTGGAACCTTCAACGATGAATGACCAACGAGACTCGACTCGACTCGACTTTTTAGTAGTTGCCAATCAGCCGCCATACGCAGTGGACAGTACACACACAGTTGTGGCATGGTGGGAATTAATTTGTCAGGTCACACTTGTCACAGGAGTGATTATCCACGCTATCCCCACAAACAATCATTGACTTGACTGATTGACTGAGGCAGACAGAAGTACATTGATGACACCAAAGAGAAGATCTCGCTGGGCAACGCCCGTGTCAAGAAGAGGGCTCGAACCGTGAAGCAGAGCGCTGAGATGGTGGTCAGCAACAAGATGAGCGGTCGCATGTTTGAGGTGGGCAAGTACCGCCAGGACTCAACACATATCACAGTTTGGTTTGGTCGTTTGGTTAGGTTTGATTTGGTTATGTTACGGCATGGTACAGTATGGTCAGTGAGTCAGTGACCGTATGTGACATGTGACATGTCATGTGACATAATGACATGACATGACAGACATGATTGATGACATGATGTGATGATGTGACATGATGTGTGTGTTTTTCGTAATTGTCATTGTCATTGTCATTGTCTATGTCTAATTTCCACATTTTTATAATCATTTCAAAATTCATTGAATGAATTTCTTTTTTTCCCGGCAGGAATTTGGCAGCCCAAAGAAGAATGGTCACCAGATCATTTCCAGCGTCAACCCACAGACGCAGCAGAAATGCGATGCAGTGTTTATCCCTCACCACCAGAAGGGGGAGTGGGAAGCCGAGATTGCCATGAACAACAAAGTTCACTACGACGAAATGGTCGACAATGATATCGATGCACTGCGTTCTGGGCAAGTGTTCGGGGCTGAGCTGTTTGTCAGGAATTCATCATCAGGTCACACGTCACATGCAATACCAGACCAGATCAGATGCCGAATGCTGCTGGTTTCAACCAGCTTCGGATTAGATTGGATTGATTGGATTATTAGATTTGATTAGAACAGATATAATTGGTCGATGTTAATATTTTATTTTTAATACAGTTAATTGAAAACTAATTGTTGGATAGCTGTCCAGAGTCCAGATTTCTTTGGTGGTTCGAAGTTCGAAGTTCTAGTTCAGCAATTGCTTTGCCAACGCTTGAGATTTTGAAACTTTCAGTCTTTGACTTCGAGTATCAATCATTGCATCAATCATCGCATCAATAATGAATCATCAATCAATAATCAATCATCAATCTGATTCTGATTATTCTCAAGACTCAAAACTAAGCAAACTCAGCCCAGGGACCGGTCCTTTGCAAAGCGAACGGCGAATTTGCTTGAAGAGGCGCCCAGTCGTGGTGACCATGCGTTGTCCCTTCAAGATGTTCAGGCCGGATGGGGAGTGGGAGGGGGATGTAACATCAGTGATCAGAGATCAGAGTCCATGGTCCATAATTTCATGGATTATTTTCCCTAAAGGTCCTTAGTCCGTAGCCCTTAACTCTTGACTTGACTTGACTTGACGTTCTTAATTCTTAACTCCTCCTCCTAACTATACAGCCTACCGCCTACCTACCGGCTACCGTAGTCTTGACTAGACATGACTTGGCGCAGGAGCGAAAGAAGGAAGAGGCGCTGAAAGCTGCGAAAGCAGCTTCGCTCAAGACAAACACCGCAGAGACAACAGATGCCAAGCAGGCTGATGGCGAAGACGGCAATTCTGATGAGGAGGAGATCGACGAGGAAACGCAGATGAAACTGGCCCAGGCAGTGGCCCAAAACATGGAATACGAGGAGGACATCCCTGATGATGATGATGAAGATGAGGAGCAGGAGGGGGATCAGAGAGTAGGCCAGGGCCAGGGCCAGGATACAGAGATGTTACAGGTCGGTGATGATGATGAGGAGGCACGGGCTGACAACGGCAAGCGCCGCTGCCACAGACGTGGTGGAGAAGGGGGGGGTGGCGGTACACAGAACCCAAATGCAAAAGGGAGGACTTGGACCCGCAGTGCCTTCCCCAGTGCAGCCGCATTCATCCAGTATGGCTTCCAGTGAAGTTCCGGGCCATGCTGACCATCATAGCGGATGGTCGAAAATCCAAAGCACTGAAGAGCTGGGGTTGAAGAATCCTGTGACATCCATATTGTTTGATGTGCCCAGAGGACTGAAGGATGGTAGAAAGTGGAAGGCAGAAGTGGGGAAGCTAAGCGCGATGATGCAGGATCTGGACACTGTTCTGTCGTGTTCCACGCAGAGTTCGACTGTTCAAAACCAGCAGATAAAGTCCCACATCACAGCGTTGAAACGTTTCAATGAAAAGACCGACAAGAAGGTTGGCTATGAGTCAGGTACCGCGGCCCATCCCACTTTGTCAAGCAGGTGTGCAGCCATTCGCGCAATCTTTGAAGCAGCTCGTGATTTGAGGGCTCTTTGTTGGGTGACTTGACTGCATTCAATTCAAATTCAATCGGTAGTGACCAGTGACTCTTTAAAGTCCTGAAGTTTCTGAAACTAGTGACTCTCAATCTCAAGACTCAGACTCAGGCTAAGCGGCTAAGTATTATAAATTATAACGCATGACTCTATCACATATCTATCACTGACTGAAATACTGAACTGAATTCTATTCTACGATGATTCGATGAAGAACCGCCAGTGAACCATCATCGACCGCCGACCTGTGACCGGCCCAAATTCTCACCTACTTCATTTCGAAGCCATTTGCAGATCGAAACCGAACATGACATGCCGTCATACCTTATCACTCTGTCATCCCATGCACCTACAGAAGCTGACCACGTGAGATGGTCGTTGACTTTCAGGAAGAGATCAAAAGCGATTCGGTTCGCTAGAGCTTTGGCAGGTGTGATGCTCACGCACAACAATCTCAGCTGGACTGTATCGTTGTTTCGCGTGGCTCCTGGCTGTTGGCCGGACAACTGGCAGAACCCCATGTCAGTGTGGTCTCACTACGTGAGATTGGCGTGACGACTAGCAGTGTGGAAAAAAACAACTGTTCCGCTGTTGGATGGCCTCCGGAAGCTGAACTCACCTAAACCATACAGTCGGTGTCAGTGCCTTTTTAAACTGAAGTTGAACTTTTTCCCAACCCCCTCCCTTATGAAAGTTTAGCACTTTGAGACTCTGAGGCGATGAAAAGTGGAAAACCTGATCTTGTCAAGGTCGGCGAGTACGTTGTCCAGATTCAACAGCAATGGAAGAATCTGAAAAAGGATCTGTGGGTGCAGCTACCAGTGCATTGGGTGCAGGCCGGCCTGTGAACCAGTACATGACATGTAGGTAGCTGAGAAATTCTGACCGAGGACATTCATTCCACGGCATTGACGTTGACATTGAATTCAGATTATTGCAGCGGACTGGACTGACTGACTGACCAACTTTCCGCACCAGTGATTCAGTGATGCCAATTTGCCGCCAATTGCTCGTGAATCATTCATAATTCATTCAATTCATTCATTAATTAATTGAATTATCCATTCATTATTTGTTCAATTCAGTTCATGCAACAAATTCAGATTCTTGATCCTTGCTTGCTGCTTTTTTGCGCTGCTGCCCAGGCGTGGGTGAATGCCAACATCAATGATTTGATCAAGGAGATCTCCTCGAATGGATTGACTGAGCAGTTGGGTCTTTCTCTGCACAATGCAATATTCCTGAGTGCATCTGCAATTGAGTCAGACCCCACTGAGGAGTACGAGCCCCTTGGACCTGCATTCCAGTTCCGTTCAGTGAAGTGAATTGAATTTATTTTAATTTTAATTCAATGAAATTCAATGAAATTAATCTAGCCTGGGCCTTATCATTTATCATTTCATGTCATATTGTTATTGTTACCTGCCAGGTTTGGGAGACTGTCGGACTTCTATTTCTTGTGCCCAAAGGGAACATTGATTTGTGAGGACAAGGCAGGAGCGCCGGCATTTTGACGGTGGTAGCATGGTAGCTGATGCATTCTCTGGAAACAAAACAGTGCTCAGTGAGTGAGTGAGACAAACCTGTAGCACTGTAGCCGTAGCCTGTAACAGTAATGTAACATGAGACATGACGTGAGTCAGTCAAATTCAAATTCAAATTCAAATTCAAATTCAAATTCAAATTCAAATTCATTCATTCATTCATTCATTCAGTCATTGAATCATTGAGTCATTGAATTGAGTTGAGTCGAGTCTAGTCATTATAATTACAATTGAAATTTAAAATTTAAGATTATACAATTATACAATTATACTAATTGTAATTTATAAATTTGTAATTTTTAATTGACTTTAGAATCTAATTTAATGAACCGATGAGTAGATGATTCGGACTCCGGCTCTTACCCTGTGTGCAGGTCAGTTTGCAGTCCAAGTGGATTGCAGATGTGTTGGCCAAGACTTTTGGACTTCCGGCCAAGCATTGGTCAACTTCGCAAATCGGCTTGCAACACTTCCTCCATGGCGATGTGTCAATGAAAGAGGCCGTTCTGTCCCATCAAATGGTGCCTGTAGTGAACTTGATTCAGAAACTGATCCATAAGCATCCTGACATCAAGCAGAACTTGGAGTCTGTGAGTGCGATCCTGAATCCTCAAGAGTTGGCAACTATGACCTGGGGCAAACCACTCATCAAACTGACGACTATGACTGGCTTCAAGAAGATGACTCAATCGTGCCATGAAGTAGTCTCTGCGGCAATTCTGGACGCAGAGAACCAGTCCAAAGCAAAGGAGGTGGACAGTGAGATTGCGGAGTTGAAAGTTCATTTCAAGACAGTCGAGGAGAAGCAAAATCTTGAATTGGAGGATTTCAAGAAAATGGTAGATGCTGCCATCAGCTTGCAAACCCTCGCATCCAGCTTGCCACAAGCCATGGGCTCATCCCACGCAGCTGTCAGAGGCAAGGCTATGACTTTGGTGGACGAGGGAAAGGCGGTGATTGACAAACTGGTGAGTCAGACTCTCAGGTTGAGATGGTTCACTACTACTGGAACAGCTGCAGCAGCACTTGTTTTTTGAAGTTTGAAGTTTGTTTGAAGTTTGTTTGACTCTAAGTCTGGACTGGTAAACTTTGACTAGGACTTTGACTTTGACTCTGACTCTGACTGTCTTGTTCCTGATGGGATGGGATGGGCTGCTATTCAATTCAGACTCACTCAGGCCGCATTTTTCCAGCAATTCTGGCACACATCACAGAGAGATTGCAGAAGCCGGAATCCGCAGCAGCTGATGCAGAGGAATCGTCTCAGTTCTATCAGCAGAAGCTCACAAAATGGGTGGAATTTGTGAAGCTGGCGTCATCCCCATCGTCTAATGATGTCCAATTGGGCAGTTTGCAGCCAGGTGGCACAAACTCATCCAAGATTCGGTGGCTGCCATACCATGTCCGCGCGAGGGTAATCTTCGCTGCTGACTCCGTGATTCTGTGGCAGATGATCGTTGACCTTTTGCAGAAGAAAACGAATGGTGAGATGTTGGAGCTCCAGTCAATCTTTTCTCACATCAACCGCTTGTTGACGTGGTGTTTCGAAGCATCTGGACTTGATTAACAACCACACACCAAGCCAAAAACCATATAAATTATATATATGATAATTATATGAGTTATATATATATATATGATTAAATTAAATTTAAATAATAGTTAAATAATGATTGATTCTATGATTATGATGTGACATTGTGACACTTGATTGAATTAGTACTACAGTCTTACTGGGACTTGAGCATTGCTGCAGTCTCTTTGTCCTGCCTTCAGGCATGTGATGAAAAGAAGGCCTCATGGGAGAATCTGCAAGAAGGAGTCGCGCACTCGATGCAGGAAATCATGAAGAACAATGTCGGAGCTTTGTGCTTCCGCTTTGGCAATGACATCCAGACTTTGATCAACGATCCAAATAGCAGCATCCAGGACTTGGATGCTTTGCAGGATTTGTATTCAAGGATGACTGGAAGTGTGGTGAAAGACACAACATTGTCGAATGACAAGGTTTTTGGTGAGCAAGTCAAAGAATGGCAGGGGGAGCTGAACAAGCTGGTCCAGTCCAAAGAGCAGAAGCTGGCAGAACAATTGGGCGAAAAGGATGCAGAGCTTCAGAAAAAGTGGCGTCTTGAAATCCAAACCGTCAAACAAGTGGCCAACGGCAACTGGCCGCTGATGCCAAAGTTGAAGGAGGCAGATTTACAAACCATACAAACAGAGCTCGCCAGTGTGCAAGACAAGGACATTGCCAACGCCTACAAGGTCATGGCCGAGATGATCGAGCAGACCAAGCCTGAGGAGAAGTTGAGGCTTGATGCTTTGATCCCGACCCTTGCGCCGGATGTCCACCAGAAATTGAATGACATGCTGGAGGAGATCAAGAACTTGTTGGGTACGCAATCAGGCGTCACTGACTGACTGACTCACTGACCGTGACTGACTGACTGACTGACTGTTTGACATCATAGAATCATATATCATATAATATAATAATATAATATAATAATAGAATATATATATATATAAATTATAAATCATATAAGCAGTTGCAGGAAAGATACTACTTACTCATATAACATATACTTGCATCATACATCATCATCAGATCTGAATCATGTTGTAGCCATGTACTGTAATCTTGCATCCTGTACGTGGATCCTGGATCCTTCTCTGGTCATTCAGGTTTGAAAGCCATTGGGAGCAAAAGCCCGGAGAAAGCGAAGGACTTTGAGGCGGAGAAAGCTTGACCAAGGGCCAATCGGCCAATCTCATTCTCATTATTTTGTCAAATTATCATCGTTGAATTTGAATCATTGTTGCTGTTAGCTGTTAGCTGAATTCATTGAGCAGCAGGCGAAGATTCAGGCTCGTGATATCAACATGGCCAACCTTCCCAGAGCTCTTTGTGAAGCAATTGATGCATTGGTTCGTTCGGCTCCCACGGAGAACCGGGCCCCGCAAGAGAAGGCGAAGAGGAAAAGATCGGCGGTGAATTAGTTAATTTGGTAATTAGTAGGTCGGAGTCCAAGCCAGCAAAATGCTGCCCGCATACGATTCGAATTTCAGGGCCTGTTATGCGGATCCCCGGAATTGCAATTGTACCGAGTTATCCCATTCAACACGACATCCCAAAATAGCATGAAGAACTGCAGAGCAGAAGCATGAATTGAATTTTTTTGAATCATCTTTGATTCAATTCGATTTTGATTGATTGATTGATTGATTTGTGATTTGTGATCACTCGCGGGATCAACATGAAGGCAAGGTGGCGACCGCTTCCAGTAATCCGAGCACCACCACAACAGGTGGTGATTCGATGGCTCAGCTCCGAACCAGTGTGCAGTGCTCTCCGTTATTTCCCCAGGACCCAGGCTTTCAGAAATGATCTGGTTAATTCGAAAATGACAATGAATCAATGACATGATAATATATGATCAGAAAACGAAAATTTGATTTGATAATTTGATTTACTTTTAAATTAATTGTTGATCGTGAATCGTTGACGATTGTTAGGTAATGGCAATGGCAATCCATGGCCCGGGCCCGTGGCGATAATGCGGTAAACATTGCATTGCAGCCCAAACCCTTGCTAACCAAGGGAGTTTTGTCGCCTACTTTCTTGAGGACGTGACAAGACAATAGACTAGGACAGAAAACCTCATCTCTGATGTACAGTCGGCCCCTCTGGGAGTGTGCGGCCTAAAGACTGCAGGTGGCGCCTTAGCCCCTGCACCAGCTTCGCAAGTTCACATGGAATGAAAAAGACTGGAGACAATCTGTTCTGTTCAGTCAATTCAGTTCAGTCAAACAAAGGGCCACGAGCCACGAGTCACGGTAAACAGGGTAGACGGTAGACGGTAGACTTGAGACAACTTGCAGACTCTGACTCTGATTCTGACTCTGAGTGACTATGAAATTGTACTCTGTAGAAGTTATGTTACAGTGAAGAGTCAAGACAGTCAAGAGTTATATGAATTTTGAATTTTGAACAGAGTTTTTTTCAGAAAAAGGAGATAGATAGATGCTGCAAGCATGCATACTGTAGCCGCTACAGCCTGTATCTTTCAGCCTTGTAGCCATTTGGCTCGGTCATGAGTCATGATTATCACGGGCCCCTTGGCCGCCGCGGCCCTTGATTATGACTAATGACTGTCATGATTCTAACCTCTTTGATTATGATAACAAATGATTGATGAATCATATGATTCTGATAGACTGATAGACTGATAGACTCGACTAGACTAGACTAGACTAGACTGAACTTAGCTACAGCCTGTGATGATGGCATGGATGCCGCATGGAACGCGTGGACCGCATGGACCGCATGGACGACATGGATGATCTGGGCGTCAGTGGCAGCGGAGATGCTTTGGACCTTTTGGACTCCTTAGATTTTGACTTTCTGGACTGCATTCCTCCAACAAGGAATCAACGGAATAGACAGCAGGCAGGCAAATGATGATGGGGGCATGCGGCATGCGGCTCCACGAATGAATGAACTGAATGAATGAATTTGATTTGATGTTGATTGATTAGATTGATTAATAAATTAAAATCAAATTCAAATGTTGAATTTTGCATTTGGGATTTGGATTCACATTCACGTGACTCCCATGAGAAATCTAATCAATTGATTGATTGATTATTGATTGACTAATTGATTTGAAATTGAAATTATCACAAATCCTGACCAGACCTGATGGCCGTCTCCACGTTTGTGCAGGCGGGCGCAGCCGACTTCAAAGAATCGAAGAAGGCCAGAATGGCGGCGTTGCGCAGCGTGTGTAGTTAGATGATCGTGGTTTCACAGTTCACATTCGCAGAAACATGCGCTGCTTCATTGTCAGACGGCCAGACGGCAGACGTTTGGTTCCAGTGATGCAGTGCTTGATTGTCACAGACAGTCAGACGAGTCAGACTCAGACAGTTGACAGTTGACAGTTGACAGACGTGACATGACATGACAGCAGCAAAAGATGCAACAGATGCAAAAAATGAAATCATTGTTTTGGGCCAAAACCTGGCTATTTAATTTATTTCTAAGCTTTGAAACTTCCGCACCCTCCTCGTGGCGCGATGGCCGCACCTCGTATCCAGCTGGTCGATCGTGACAGTATGACCCCGGCGCAAAGAGCTGAGTTTAACGAGATTGTTCAGGACCGACTGCAGGAAAAAATCGAGGAGGTGGAGACGGAGCTGTATCAAGTGAAGGCTCAGATGCAGGCCATGGAACGAGATGTGAAAGCGGAGCTCGCCACGATCAAGGAACAGATGAATCAGATGAAGGAGCTGAAGGAGGTGAAAGTGAAAGTGGCTGTGGGTGGATCTTCTTCACGCTCAGACTCAGACTCCAAGTGAAAAGATCACCTTCCTTCACGCAGCACTATCCTCAGAGGGCCATGGACCATGGAAAAGTTGCAGCCGCTACTATGATTCTTGCTGGGCGGTCAATTTTTTTGAATGTGGAAAGCTGGAAAGCTGCTTCCTGCGTGCACCACAAGAGCGCGTGGTTGAAAAGTCTAGCTTGCCCGAGACAGAAGCATCGTCAGCATCGTGAATATGAATCTGAATCTGAATCTATGATATGAGTAAGTCAGTCGCTAATAAGTCAGTAAGTAACGTAAGTATCAGTATCAGTGATCAGTATGATTGCAATGATTGATTGATATATGAAATATGAAATATGGAAATTATTATGGAAGTTCATTTCGTTTCTTTGGACCGTCTCCAGTCTCCATCTGTAGATGCCAGCACTTGATTTGCGCAGGCGGGCCGACCTCAAAGGATCGAAGGCCAGCTTGCTGCGATGTTGATGTACGCATTCATTGACTGATGATGCGCCATTCCTCAGATGCAACTTGATGACCGGACCGGACCAGACATGATTCATGATCTTGTCACTTGTCTCAGATGATTCAGACTCACAGCATGATGCGCCGCTAAATCAAACTCAGATTTTCATGGCAGTGGCAGAGGATGTCAGGCAAAAGCTACATGCAGCATGCATGCAGGTATGTGACAACAACGGAAAGACCGGAAAGACACAACAAGACTTGACAGGCTTGACACAACATCGAATCAAACATGTTTCAGTGGCGACAATCCTTATTGCAATGCGCCAGCAAAAAAATGTATTACAATGAATGCGGAAAAACTCTCACAGACTCTGATGATTTGTCAAATTGTACTTACGTTACATTCTCGAATCGAAACTCTTGTTTCGGACATCCTTTCGCAGCCATGTACATGCTGTTTAAATATCAGCATGTTGGCACAACGCGCTTCTCAGAATGGCTTCTGGTCGATTCCTCGACAGGGGAAATCACCTTTGTCCGCAAAACCAAAAAAGGTTTCCTCGACAAAGGGAGCTTCGGAAGTGCTGCGATCAACCAATTTGGTCTGGCTCTGCGCAACTTTAAGTGCGCCCAGCCAGCCAAATTGCATCCATTGATCCGGTTTGAAGAAGTCAAAGCAGGACACTACAAGGAGGAGATCACATGTCAGCGTGAGATGTTCTTCGTGGGGACCATGGATGATCGCACTGGAGTTGTCCAGTTCAGTGCCAGGGTTCGCAGCTTCCGGCATGAGCACCTTCTCCACGTGATGCGGCAGCTGACAGAGGAAGTGCTTGAGCAGTTCCCAAGGCCAGGTGGATGGGAGGTGCCTATCGACGAAGACTGGGCCTATGTCTTGGCCGGATAGCCCGGATAGCCGCAATGTGAGCCTTCAGCAAAATTTGAATTGCATGAGCCAATGCAGCATGTATAGGCTTTTCCTGCATTGGTTGCTGCCAAAGAACACCAGCATCGAATGGCAATTTTGACAGGTAATGGTTAATGCTGCCAATGCCGCTTGCCAATGCGGCGGGATTGTATAACTTCACTTCTAAGTGGAAAAAAACATGTGTGCTGTGTGAGATCAAAGATGATAAGACTAGACTGTGACTAGACTAGACAAAGTTGACAAATCTGTTGGCATTTGGGTTTCGACGGTTTCGACATCATTCTCTAAGATGACTGTCATGTTTTGCCTGGAATAGCAAGATCTGATTTGATCAAATATTGATCTTGATCTTGATCTATGCGTCTATGCCGCATGCCGTCTATGCGGTAGTACAGGGGTCCAACAACATGGATCCAGCAGCAGAAATGTCCGAGTAGCAGCCCCTAAAATCAGGGGTCCCACATGGATCCCAGCATGGATCCAGCAGAATATCCCAGTACCAGTAGCAGCCTGTGAGTCCGTGAGATTCATTTTTGGCATCGTGTAAAAAGGACGGCCGCAGGGATCCATCAAAATTTGAAGTTGAAGCAGGCTCGCTTTGGCAACATGTTTCAGTTTTCAGTTTCAGTCTTTACTTTAATTCAGATCCGCCCCTTTGATTTTTTTCAGATTCACTACAGTGTGCGCAGGCCAGTGCAGCCGCCCACCCCAAACAACCGGAGAAGGACAGGATGCTTCTGGGGCCGGGATGCGTGTGTAGTTGCCAAATGAAAATTCAAAATCAAATGTCAACTGTCAAATGTTGGATTCACATGAGAGTTGAAAGTATCACAGGTCCTGACCAGACCTGACGTGACTTGACCTGACCTTTTGCCTTTTGCGATTCCATTTTTGACGGTCAGGATTCCGTGGATGCTGTTGCTTCCAAAGATTCTGGGGCTGATGATCCCCTGGATTGGATTCCTCTGGTAGAACAGCCGCAGCAGGAGTGCATCCCAGCTCATTGTTGGTGCGGCGGTCCGGCGCAGTGTTACTGACATCATCGACCATCAACATCTGTCAATCAGTCAATCATTATCAAATCAAATCAACCAACACCAGTAGTCATAGAATTCATAGAATGAATTGAATTTATTGAATGAAGCTGGGATTTTGATCTTGAGACCAGGATGAATCCGTGGACACGGATCCGGAGGCGGAGAATTCTGATATCGATGTCGATGACCTCTTGGACTGCATTCCCAGGGCAGAGGCACTTCAACAACAGTTCATCAGTTCATGGCAGTTCATGGGTTCATGACTTCAGGATTTGGCAGTTCATCAATCAGATCTCTATTTTTAATGATTTGACTCCTATCAGTGACTATCAAAGTTGTGGCCGCATCAGGCTGTTTTGTGCCTGGAGTCCGACAACCAGAATCGCGATAGCAGCGCTCTAGATCCGGAGCCGGAGTCTGCTGATGATGAGCTTTGCAGTCTGCGTCCACGTGGACCCTCTGTTGTCCAGGATGCCAGGATGCAGGATGCCGGATGCCCAAGAACTCTTTGACAACTAGTCCTTTTGATAAAAAAGAATCTCCCAATCTCCGATGAATTTTCTGATCCAAGTCAAAGACCTTATCAGTTAGCTAAGTTAGTCAGTCAGTCAGTCAGTCAGACAGTCCTGTCTACTGCGTGACTCTGTGATTCAATTCCAGGATTCAACGCAGCCGCCTGCAAGTGCTCAGCGCCCATCAAACTCTGCGACCGCCAAGGGCGACATATCTCAGAGCTGGATTGATGCAGTCTGGTCAGTGGTGGGTGATCAGGTGGCAAGTAATGTGAAAGCAGGTAATTTTACTTATGGTTCTGATTGCAGCGGCATCGATGCACCCTTTTGGGCATTGCGTCAGATTTGCGACAGACTGGAGGAGGCAGGTCACTAAAGTCTAAAGTCTAAAGTCTAAAGAGTCTAAGAGTCTACAGTCTAAAATCTAAATTCTAAATCTACTAGTTACTAGACTGTTTCAGTATCTGTAATCAGTGTCAGTGAAGTACAGTACAGTTCAGTTCCGGGTTGCTGGCTGCTAGTTTAGCTGCAGCTTGGTAATTTTGTAATGCGTCTCTAACTCTCTAACTTCTCTTGCTGCAGGTGCAATTGATCCACTGCTTCGCATCTGAAGCCCCAGACGCAGAAGCGCAGAAACAACTTCTGGCCTTGAATCTTGGGCCCCAGGTGATATTCAATGACCTTCTCACCAGGGAGACCTTCGGTGATGATTGGTTGACCGGAGAGAGGAAGAAAACTGTGAAAGTTCTCGCTTACACAGGAGGATTCGAATGCCAGGCCAGGAAACTTGGGGCCTCGAATCATTCAGTTGAGCTGAGTCGAGTCGAGTCCAGTCATTCTTCATCAATAATCATCATGTAATGTAATCAATGTATGTAATGGTGTAACTAAGCAACTAGGGAGTCATTGAGCATGTCATGACATTGTTGACTCATTGACTCACTCATTGACTTATTGCAGGACCTATCCTCAATGAACGTTTCCCGCAAAGAATTGGATTTGCAGATCAACGAACAGTGCCTAGCTCAGCTCAGCTTAGCTTGGTTCAGAGTTCAGAGCGCCGCTTGGTGACAACCGGACTAGGACTAGGACTCTAGACTCTAGACTCTGGACTGTCTAGATTCTAGACTAGGACTTTCAGTTCTGACAGGTGACATGACATGCATGACATGACACATGACTCATGACAAAAGTTTTCCGCGCTTGAGGTCAGGGATGAGTTCAAAAACTTTGAAAGCCAGTTTGGACTACATCAAAGAATATCGGCCAGCCCAGCTCTGAGAGTTTGTTTGTGATCAGTTGATGATGATTCAGGATTCAGAATTCATCATCGATCATCATCATCCATCCATCATCCACTGCACTCATCCAGATCCAGTGATGATTCAGTGATGAACAGTGAACAGTCAATTAATTAAATTAACAATAATCGAATCTAATCTAATCATCTAATTCTAATCGATCAGTGATCAGTTTATGTCAAACAAACCAGTCAGTAATCCAATCCAATCTACCGTAACCTGACCGGACCTAACCTAACTATCTATCTCTATCTCTATCTAATCTAATCTACTCTCCAATTCTCTAATTTATCAGTGAGTGTGAGTGTCAGTGTCAGTGTGTGTGAGTGTCAGTGTGAGTGTCAGTGTGAGGGAGTGTGAGTGTGAGTCAGTCAGTCAGTCAGTCAGTGTGAGTGTGTTGCGTGGAATGGAATGAATGCTGCCCAAGGTCTGGGTGATTTTGGAAAACGTGGCGAAACGATTGACGGGGACCGTTCTCAAGCAAGAGATGACCAAGCTGGGCTATGTGAACCAGTGCGTCATGATAAACAGCTGGGGTTTCGGGCTACCGCAAAGCCGAACCCGGCTGTATTGCGTTGCCGTGTGCCCTCACCAGGCAACAATCATTCATGGACCAGATCAGTGGATCATGGCCATTAACAGTCCAGTCCAGGCCAGTCCAGCGCTATGCTATTTGTGACGTGGTGACATGATTCCAATTTAATTCAATTCAAGCAGACAAATTACACATTGTTTTTTTGAAATTAAATCTGGGAGGACGACATCAAACTTGGACGCTGGACCAAATGCAGTCACATGCAGTCACATGCAATAATTCATTCATTCATTGTCAGTTGTCAGTTGTCAGCATTGATTGCGCTGCTTTGACATTGACTGAGACTGAGACTGTTGATCAGATCAGATCAGATCAGATTCATTCAGCAATATTCATCAGAATTCATCGTGAATCATAATTACATAATTCTTCAAAAAAATCATCATCATCATCATCATCATCAATCAATCAATCAATCATTATCCATTCATAGGTGATTTGACGTTGGACATTGACTGACTCCGCCATTCTCGTTGTGGCAGGAGATTGCAGATGCATCCAGAATGCAAGGCTTTTCAGGCTTGGCTCTGACTAGACTGGACTAGTGACTGGACTAGGGTGGATCATCTAATCTGAATTGAATCTCACTCACTACTATTGCTGATGATCCCGATGAGCCCACCTCACCTACTTAACTAAGACTAAGACTAAGACTCAGACTTCACTTACCTGTCGTTCAGTTCAGTTCAGTTCAGTCAAATTGCGCCGGCAAATTGCAAATTGCATGCTCGAGATGTAGCTTAGCTAGCTAGCTTCAAATCTGCTTGACAGTTTCGCAGCCCGGTGATGTGCGATGTGCTCTTGATTTGCTAAGCCTGCTAAGCTTTCTGGCGTCAGCTCCTTGATGCAAAGGCATCATTTGTACATCACGTACTGATGATGCCCTTGCCTCAAGGAGCTGGTGCCAGAAGGCACGCCAATCACCGATCAGGGAATTGAAACCTTCAGCGCCCTCTGGCAATTTTTGCAGCAGCATTGGCATTGGGGCGGGGGCATTGGCGATGATTGCCCATCATGGCATGGTGGCATGGCCCTGGCAGTTTTCCAAAAGATGTTGGCCGTTGGCTATTCTTGGACGAAGTGAAGTGCAGTCAGTACATCATCGAATCTGAAAGAAGCTGCTAGGGCACAACAAAGAAAAGGCCTTGCAAGGCCTTCAAAGGAATCCTTTGGTGGGGTTGCAAGGTTTATTCCGGGTTGGCAGAACTAGTGAGGTGAAGAGAGTGGGTACAGTGAATCTGAGAGAAGCTGCTTTGCAGAGGAAGCTTTGCAGAGAGCCACCACAGGAGGGTCTTCTCTTCTGGTGGCTCATTGCAGGGCATCATCTGGTTGTGCAACCATTGGACCATTGTCACATTGTCACATCGGCGCATCGGCATGAGTGGGGACGGTAATAGTACTAGCTTTGTGCCAGCTTCGTGTGGAATTTGCAGCTTGAAAACTTCAACTTCAAATCAAAATCTGCTTGACATCTTCGCAGCGGTGTGATGTGTGTGTGATGTGTGCTCTTGATTTGCTAAGCTTTCTGGCGTTAGCTTCTTGTTCCAAAGGCATCATCTGTACATATTATGTGCTAAATGATGCCCTTGCAACAAGGAGCTGGTGCCAGAAGGAACAACGATCAGAGAATGCTCGCTACAGCATACAGAGCATACAGTTTGTTAGCCTAACAGACAGGTCACGGTCACAGTGTCACAGACCGTCTGTCCACGGCGCACCGGCTGGTGATGTGGAGGCTGATTGCCGCGTGGCTGAAAATGAAGCTCCCGTCAGACTCCAATCTTAGGCTGGGTTAGTCATCTCTAAGTCATCTACAATCTACAACTCTTACTACGACTAGAACTTGCTGGCTTAGCTTAAGGCTTTGCTTTGCTAAGAACAGTCAGTTGAATCAACATACATGACCCCGCAGTTTCCTTTCAAGTGGAGGGAGGAAGGGAAAAGCCCACCCGCTGCCACCCAAGTCTTGTTGATCATTTTTTAATACTAAGCAGCAGTGCCTACTAAGCAGCACGGTGATCAAGCTTCCCCTCATGCACTGGTGATTGCGCCTACCATGCCTCATATAACCTCCACTTCTAAGCACTTTCTTTCATTGCTGTTTCAATCGCCTAATGGAAGCGTGGCGACGCTCCGCTGTAAATGATCTTGAGCTTCATTCAGCGGAGTTGGCAACCTTGCGGCGGGAGGTGGCCTTGCTGAAAGTGGAGGTCACCAAGTTGCGCACCGATTTGGCTGCCGCAACACAGACCTTGCAAGATCTCACGCGGCTGACCGAGGAGATTAGCCGTGTTGTACAAGGATCTGGGGTGCCACCGGGAGCTCCCTTCCATCCTAGGTTGCCAGCTCCAGGGTGGATAGTTGACACCCTTTCAGCACTTGACCGTGATCGTCATCCAGTGATGGATCCAGGCACACCACCTCTGACCGGTCCGTCAATTGCAATTGCTGGTGAATCTGCAGCTGTAGGTGGTGCCGGTGCTTCTTCTTCCTTTGCCTCTACGTTTCGAGGTTGTGCCCGACCTGCTGGTGAACCACCTGAAAGGTGGTCTTCGGAAGAACGAGATGATCCACCACCTAAGAGGCCTTGCCGCAGCGTTGATGCACCATGAATTTTAATTCATGATTGGAGTTTTCGTTTCACTTAAGCTACTTTAGTTTCGTGCAAATGTCACTGAAGCCTGAAGCCATCAAATGCATCCGGAAGCTGATTTGGATTCACCGATTCACCGCACCCACGTCCGATGAGAAAAAGTGCAGTGCAGCCGTCGCCCGTCAACTGTCAACTGTCAACTGTCAACTGAACTTGCATTGACGCATTCAACTTGAGATTTTTGAATGAGTTTTGCAGTTTTGTTTTGTTTTGTTTTCAAAAAAGAAGAAAAAGAAGTTGAAGAGGAAGAAGAAGAGGAAGAAGAAGAGGGATAAGAGTAGTTGAACTAGCCATGGTAAGAACTAGACTAAACTTAACTTCACGTTTTCGGAGTTGTCTTGTCACAAGTCCATGAAAAATGTTTAGTTTGGCTTTGCTTTGCTTTCACCTGTCGCAGGGATGATGCTGCCAGACTCAGATTCTCGTGTTGTGGCTGCCAAAACCGCCTTGACGGAGAAGAGGCGGCTTACTGACAACAAGATCATTGAGTCCATGAGGACCGGTGATTCATGGCCAAAATGTTGGCGCAAACATGTTGCTGCGAAGAAGGCTTTGTCTGAGCTGCTTCAGATACCTGTGCTCTGGATAATCTGAGTCTGACTTGATAGACTTGTGACATTTGACATTGACAGGACTTGGACACTCGGACATTGATTTCATTTCATCGTTGTGCAGCTGTGCATTTTGAAAAATAGTTCACTGTTCACTGAGTTCACTGTATACTGTAAAGTAATTGACTGACTGTATCAATGGTTAAAGACTCAAGAGTGGCAGAATGTTTCAGTTTCCTAGGTGCCCGATGCTGGCGCATTGTTTCAACAGTACCACACTTCCTGGTCAGTCTGCTTGCCACCACGGGAGCAAGATCTCTTGTATTTACGTCAGTGGGCGTGGCTTGGAGTGAAGTGAGTGATCTAAAATGAGTCTCTAGTCTCTAGTCTCTAGGGTGTCTCTAGGTTCATAGCCCAGGCTCAGATTTTGGATGGGTAGACGGTAGACGGTAGACCGGTGACCAGACCACACTAGACCTCGGAGGTTGGAACACGAAGTTCGCGAGCAAAATCCTCGGCAGACCTCTTCGCCTTCGCTGGTGTATGACCTCACAAACAATATCAGCTACCAGAGCGCTGCCTTCGAGGATGTGCTGCCTTGCCTCTTGAGGGGGCACAGGCTTTGGCATTCTGTTCGCCAACGGCCAATTCTTGGAATTGAATTACTCCGAGGACAAGGTTTCCCAGAGGATGTTGTGACAGCAGGCGCTGTGCAACATCGGGAAGCGCCTGTAGCTGTGGCAGCCTCCTGTCAAAGTTGTTGGTTGTGACTTGTGGCCGTGGTTTCATTGTGAGTGATTGACGATTGATTATCAATTTAATTGATTGATAATCTAAAATCGTGATGTCGTGATTGATTAATTGATTGAGATTGATTGATTGATGCTGCTGATGAATGATGATCCGTCCAGCATTGCCATTGCTCCCCTGACAATTTGACTGTGTAAACAGACTGTCGCTGCTGTTTGACCAAGGATGTTGAGCTCAACCGAGTTGCGGGGAACACCATCAGTGTCCCGGTGGTTGGCGCAATCTTGGCGGTGATGCTTGCGTCGTCTCAGTTGAGATCAGGTGATGATTATGATGCTGCTGCTGCGAACAGCGCTGTTCCTCTGATGGGGGCGACGCTGCCAGAAGTGGTGAGCGTTGGGCGCCAAAGGGTGTCAATGCCAGGTCAAGAATGGGGTTCGTTGTTGGCAAAGGCTGGCAAGAGCAGCCAAGTCAAAGAGAAACGTTCCCAACCTGCTGCTCCTAGTTCCAGTTCCAAGTGTCAAAAAAAAATGGATGCTTACTTCATCCACAAGTAAAATAGCAATGGCAACATGTACAGCAAGCAGAGTTGCTCTGGCTTACGACGAAAAAGTGGCAGTCAGCCCGAGGCCATGGATGACCAATCCCCCGAACCAACTAGTCTTCTAGTCTAGTTAAGGTAGGTCGGTAGCTTATGGTTCGTCGCCGGTTAAATTTTTAGTGTTTTGTCGGTTTCCAGACAAAATCGATTTTCCTGGTTTTGACCCTTTTTGTGCACTTTGGAAACGGAGGAAAACACCTGTTTTTTGCGTTTTGTTGGGTTCCGGGGAAATCCACAAAATCAATTTTCCTGGTTTCGCCCGATATGCAGAAAATTGTTTTTTTTACATTTTTTCGAAAAAACGGTGCAACATTTTAGTGATTTGGCCCAAAATTCATTTTGTGGCATTCCACTGAAAACATCGTTTTTTAAGGTTTTTCCACTTTCTGGCCTAAAACCATGTTTCGACAGACACCGGCCCAAACGGTTTTCCTAATATATATATATATATATGCACATACACTTGATGTTGCTGTTGCTGTTGCAATAAAACATAAATTGCAGGATCACCGCGCACACCGTGCTTGCTGCATGCCACTGTGATCGACCTGTCGCATCTCGGAGAGATGACCTTCACACCTGCTAACCATATTCAGAGATTCACGATCCGACCTTTCCACTTTGATGGGTTCACAAGCTTAAAGACTCCTCAATTTGGATAGTGAACCCAGTGATACTCTCAAACAGGCCCTCAACAGTCCTGTTCTGCTTTTGTGATCATAGCTTTCAGGTTGCCTGGTTGGATTTTGACCTATGCCTACCGTGCAGGTACTATCGCAGGTATGCAATCATCCACACCTGTGGAGACAGTTGCGCCCAGTTGTTGCTATCCCCAATTCTCACCCACGGCTGATGATTGCTGCTTGCTATACATCATCAAACTGGTACGAAACATACCTAGTGACGGTGACGGAGATGTTTTTGTGATGTTGGAGCAAAACATCTAACTTCCATGCACCAATGATGGTTCTGATTCTCTTTAGCGATTGTATCATCATACGCAATCGCATCACAAGAAGAGGAGATGAGATGTTGTGATTCTTCACTAACAACGGCCATTCACTAACTATTGATAACCAATATACATAACAAACTAATAAACCATGGCATGAATACAGCTATGAAGACCCATCAACGTCACCTTCAGTTCTTCCCTTTGGCGGTCACTCCTTGTAACTCCTGGCGCCTGCATCTCTTCCTGGACTTCATCTTCAGAGTCCTAGTGGAAGTGATCCGCACCGGCCGTGGATCACCGGGGACCCTCAAGCTGTAAACCGACCATGAACAACCACCGGTCACGGCAAACTGGGGAGAATATCTCCTGAGCATACCAAGGTAGCCCCAAGAATGAGAAGAAATATCAAGAAAATCAGGGAAATTTGACCAACCATCACCGGGAATCCACTTCAATTGTACGAATGTTGCAAATCATTACATGACGTGTCAAAACTCAGAACTAGCATCTACTCACCAATTAGAGTAGTCAACCAATAACCAACAACAGCATTTAAAGATCCTGGCTGATTGTTTGTCAGGGGATATTCCCAGCACTTGCTACAGTACCAAGTCCTGATAAGGAATTGAACTCCTACCAGCCTACATGGTGGAGCTAAAATTGAAGCCATTCCGGGTGAATGGGGAAAAATCAAGGGATATCTGAGACCCAAAAGCCCGTGAGTCCTTTTGACCTGTACCCCTCGGTGCATCCATCCTCGTTGGGATGTTTACCCACTCTTATCTCTGAGGAGCTAAGGTGGGCAGTCCAGCTCAATGGGAAAGATGGCGGTTTAAATGGATAGGAGTTGCCGGTTTGCGGAAAAGACAACTTGGCTGCGACCTAGTTCGTTTGTGTCTGGTGTTTTGGATCACTAGCATAACTGTGGATGGTTTATGGACATTACAGTTGGTGGCAACTATATGCAAGCAGGTGGCCATTGACCATGGCTTATAACCTGCTAACCCTTCTGTTCACATCCGAAGTTAACAACAAACATCTTACCTCACCAGGATTTTGACTCTCCATTTTGGTGACATTTGCTTCTGGCCATATGAATCAAAATCGATCGCCCAAAGAACGGGCAATCAAACATCCCAACGTTGTTTCTCCATGTTAGAGATGTCCAACCGTGACTATTATCCACTATGAGCATCTCGTAGCCATTGTCAATTGCGATTTTTGACCACTATCTAAATGAACACTAGCAATTATGAATCGCGATTCCTAATCACGGTTGTTGATAATCATTCTCAATAAGCATCACTATGAAACAAGAAATTATTAGGAGTCATCCGCTCTCAGCCAATAGTGATCACCATGATTGACTGAGAAATCACCACGATAGATGCCTACTTAAAACGCCTAGTATTGACCATCAATAGCACATTTCAATCTCATCAGGCCCACATTAACCCTGCCTAATACGACCACCATAGCTCACGGAAGGCTACAGTCGTTTTTGTCTAAAATGGCAATGTGTATGTATGTATTTATTATTTGATATACATATAATATGCATGCATGTATGTGTGGGTGTGTTATGTCATGGCAATCAACGCTCAACGATAGAAACAAAAACATCAATGGTAAACGACAGAACACCCAATCAACAAGAATAGGGAGTGTGATGGTCAATGGAAATCAATCTATAAAAAAACAACCATAATAGGATATGGATTGTGAACTGTTAATCGACCACGCACTCCATCAAAATGTTCAATGATGGTTCATACTTCACATAGTGACACGTTGCTATGTCTCATGATGGTTGGACATAGTGAATTATGCTCTTCGATGGTTCATGATGATTCATTGACGTCGATGAGTGTCGGTGGTAATTTATGATGCTTTTTATGGTTGATGATGGTTTGATGATACTAGATACTTGGTGATGGGTAATGACAATCGATATGGAGTCTTTACACTGGATTGTGATGATTATTGCAATTGATGATGCTTGACAATCATTGATATCTGTACAGTAATCTAGAGTATATATAGAACGCCCATCCACTCCCATGACTTGTTTGTAAACATCTAGTACTAGTTATAGGCTACCTTATAGGGTTTACTGTATAAGCAAAGCATGAATAGTTTATACGCCCCCCTTGGCATTTACCAAGCTGTAGTATACCTAACACATCCTAAGACTTCGATGAATCGTCAAAACACACTGCAACCTCCACGGTCAAAATTCGAGACTTGGAAGATCTTCTTTAGTAAAAAAATCTCCCCTTTGGCAATTGCGAAATCTTCACCTGACCCAAGCATCATTGTTTATGGCTTGGGCGTGCATCCACACTTAGCAACTGGCAACTAACCATGGTTAAAAGATGCTAAAGGCCTTAGTTCAGCTACCTTATAGGGTTGATACGCGTGGTTATATGGCAATGGGTCAGTTCACCCTGTACCCCATGGTTCCCCTATCATTAACTTATGTTTTCCCTATAGTTTGTTGGTCACTATCCACCATTATCGCTTGGTTAATATCGACCCCACTCCTGGCAAATTCACCGCCCGACAATGTGGAGCAGGGTTGACCCATGGTCATATCCCAGTCGCCCCATGCAAGGAATCCGGTTGGACGGCCCCTCCTCTTCGGGTTGCGTAAATTTCGCTGGCATCGAGGCATAGCGCGCCAAGATCGGTCTCCTGTTTTCGAAGACCGAAACCAGGAATGGTAGGCATCCAGGACTCGCGAGTTTCTCATGTCATAAGAGGTACCCCCATATCACACGGGGTATAGGGGCTACATTTCGGAGCTATCACCAGTAGTAATGGCTAATCGATACAGAAAATCACTAAGAATGATGGTCACACGGCTACCATATGGTGGTTTCTCAACAAAATAGGGGTATCTACCCCCAATTATCATCTAATTAATTCATGAACCATTTATAGCAATAAACCAACCACAACCTTGGGGTTCCCCATGGCTTGACATTCCAGCATATTGATTGTCCTCCATCTGTTGAGCTACAAATCACGGATAATTGATGATCAAATGTAGGTAACTCTATGGGAGTTGTTAAAACGGATCTAACATTACTTGTCACTTCAGATCGCTGCAAGTTGAACTTTGAGCATTCACCTTGAGTATCATGATCTACCACACGAACGCAGTTGAACATAGTTGAACCATAGGCAACGTGTTCAAACACATCGCGCAACAATGTTGCGCCATGCCAAGTGGAAAATAGTGGACGTCCCAGGAATGGTTGACCTCTACCATCCTGGTTCCACTCACCTCAACAATCACATGTGGCCTCACATATCGCTTTTTGAAGTTCAAAACTTGGAGATGAAAGTGTCCAACATCACCCTGGCAAATGCTTGAGGCAATTTACTCTGATGTCCCAAAGTGTCACCTTTTTGCTGTCCAAAACAACATCGTTTTCCAAACCTCGCACTACGGACTGCTTCAAGATTAGGGTTTGTTCTCCGTGGAATGATCATTCCCCACCGGTCCCTACACAAAAGCTGCTTGCTTAGGTTAAACAAACAAAACGTCATGAATTTCTGATCCTTTGGGGTACCAGGAAGTGGTTTATTCATTTCATGAACATTTCGCACAAAAAAAACGCTGCAATGGACATGTTCCGCAGTTCGATTCTGCTTTCCGACCGGTGAATAAGTTGTCAACTATTGCCACTAGCGATTCAGAACCATTCATCATGCAGTGCTCATTGGTCGTCAATTTCAGTATAGCATCGTGTAGCACTTTAGACTTTGTACATTAACCATGTAGTACATTGTGTGGATTCAGCACAGTAATCTCAGAACCACAACAACTATGCTGGTTGGTGGTTGAACCACCCCGATCAAGAAATTAGTCAACCAACCAACCAATCATTTATCAAATAATTCTAGGAAAAATAACAAATGACAATCAAACGATCAGCCAGTCATGTATTCTTGCGCTTTCTATGCTTTTCTCGCTTTATCGTTACCTCTGCCAGTGCCACAAAATACCGCAACGCGGAACGCGTCTCCTGGGTACCGCTGCAAACTCCATGATTACATTGACATTTTGAGGTTGCCATAACTTATCATAACTTTCTACATAACACGTTAGATCAGTTAGTAGCAAGTCAACAGCAACATCCAACTACATAACCATGGTACTTACGCGTTCTTGCAGTACATGGTACATTCTGATCTTGCGTGAACCATGTTGAACAACGGCAACACACGTCCGCAACGACGTCAACATTCCAGCACCGAAACATCGCCGCGAGATCCCGAGGGTCGGGGCCACGCTGAGCTGGAAGGCAGCCGGGCCTGGGCGCATCATCTAAATCGATGAAGGTGTTCTTCACCACGATGTAGTCCTTCGTATCTGGCAAGACCACCTCGCGGCAGGGAGCCAACCAATCAGCTAACAATGCTAACAACCAACCAACGAACCAACCAACGAACCAACCAACGAACCAACCAACGAACCAACCAACCGATCATGGTTGATTAGTGGTCAATAATGATTATAATGGGTAGTGTACAAGTGATCATAACTGGTTGTAACTGGTTGGTGGTTGGCCCCAAGCATCCACATCAAGAAGTTGTCAATCTCCACCTGAAATGTATCCCGAATGGACAATCAATCAACCATGATTGACCATTCAAGAATCATCATGAACTCGTGAACCAGCATAAAAAACCGTCAACCGCCATCAACAATCATTAAGCAGCATCAACCAACATTTAGCATCCTGAACCAGCATGAACCATCATCAAAAGTCATGAAACATCATGAAGCATGATTCACAATCGCCAATCATCATTGACCATCAGCTAGCCACAAATCAAGCATCATGAACCCGTCCTCAAGCCACCATTCACCATCACCCAACCACTATTAATTAACCACCATCACTGACCGTCATTACCTTGCAGTAACCATCATTAATCAACCATCATTAATCAGTCAACATTGACCATCATTAACCATCACTAACCATCATTCACCATCATTCACCATCATTCACCATCATTCACCATCATTAACCATTATCAATCATTATTAACTAACCATCAAACATCATCAACAATGATTCTCTAAAAGCAACCTGGGCACAGCTGTCTCCGCGCGCGCACGGGTTAAACCCGTCGAGGCTGCACCTCTTTCCCCTTCTCCTCCCCCATGGTTGAACGAACGCTGAGCCAATGGCTGTGTCGACTTCGGTGATGCGGAAGAAATCCATGATGGTTGATGGCATGGTTGATGATTCATGACGGTTGATGATGGTTGAGGATGGTTCATGATGCGGGACGGTTGATGATGCTTAATGGTGATTGATGATGGTGGAGGACACTTGCAATGCATCAATCATGATTCATGATTCATGATTAATGATGGTTCCAATGGTTGAGGATGCTTATGATATGTTATAATGAATTCATGACTAATGATGGGTCATTGATTCGGGTAAAATTGGGATGTGTGACTAATACATGATCATTGTTGTTAACTCGCAATAGTGAACTGTGACCAAACATGTGATACTAATGAGTCATGAATAGTGAAAACAGTGAACGATAATGATCCATAGTTGTCGATAACGACAAAAATCATTAACAATTGTCAATGGTGACCATTAATTCTAAATCATGAAGAATGATGGTAACTAGAATGGTGTAGTGATGGTTACTGAGAGTTCAAGATGGCTACAGCAAACATAGTTGATGATGTTAGGAATGACAAATAATTAATGGTGAATGATTTTTAGTAGCCATGTTTTATAGTTGTCTGTAATGCCTCATCATGGATAACTACTGGCTGTTGGCAGAGCAGCAACAATTCCCTGGTGATAATGACCAAAAATGATTGATTATACGCCAGAACTCACATCATTGAGACAGTGCAAGCTTTACATAAATGAGTCTCATCTGGTATGAATGAGTGAGATAAACCATCAAACATTAGGCATGTTGCTAGGTTCATCAGTGGTGATTAACCACTATCAGCCATAGTTGGGAGGACTAGGTTCATCGATTTCTGGTGAGTCCACCACGGTAGTTTCGACCCCTCTGAAACAATGCTTGTCAACCAACCATTTGTTAACAATTTCGTGTGGGAAAAAATACTTAAATCCACCGACCAGATTTTCTGTTTTTTGGAGCCAAGATCAGAAATTCCAAGAAATTTGCAGCCCTCTCAGGCGAAGATCGACATGGGAGGTGAAGCTCGGGTACCAATTCCTTCACTCCGCCGCTTTGGCGCAGCACTCGTTTGGTTGTAATTGGTTGAGTAGAAATGAAAAAGATTAATAATAGTTAGGTTATACCTTTCCCGTCTTTCCTATCCCGCCCCAGACCTTGTAGCCCTTAATGCCCTTGCTCTTTCATTAATTTCTTCTCTGTGTTCCCTGCTATATTTTTTTGCATATTCCTTTGAATGGTCTAAATGTTCATAATACCAGTCCCTCCTTCTTTCATTTCTTTTATCTTTGTTCTTCTGATGGTTTTGTTTCATGTATTCCCTACACTTATCACAAGTTTTATATTTACCCTCATCCATTTCCTTAAAGCATTTAGCACATTTGTTTTTAGCATCACCCATTATACTCTATTATAGATAGGCAACTATTTTTTAAATAGTTTTCCTATCTTAAAACAGAACCCCTAAGCAACAAACAATACAATAGACAACAATAAAGATTAACCCGTAGTCTTTAATAATCCCATCTTAATAATCCAAACGCACCCGCTGTGAGGTGCGGGCCCTCGGGTCAGATAGACCATCAACCTCCACAGAAGGAGGCGAGACCAGATGGGAAGTGGAGACAGGGAGCAATCGTGATGGCATGGTTGAAGACAACATGACTTTTACATACCATAGCATTTTGACAAATCAAGCATTCGCTCGCACTCCACTCACTCATCCAGTGCCATCATGCCATTCGCCATTGCCCAGAGCAAGAGCATTCAAGGTGCTAAGTGGAGGGCATACATGATACCGCAGGAGGTGCTTGACAACAAGATGTCATTTGAACCGTTCGTGATTGGCAAACCCGAGGTGGTTGAAACCATGCTGTTGGAATACGAGACTGATGAGAAAATCCGACAGACCGCCAAGACCTTGGGACTGCCACACCGTGGCAACAAGAAGGACTTGGTGAAGGACATTGCCAAGCGCCTCTGTGATTTTGCAGATGATGCTGACACCACCGCTGCGGGAGCAGATAAGAATGTGATGTATTCAGTCATCAGGGCATTCTATGGACTGGATGATGATGAGAAAGAACTTCTCTTTCACTTCTGTGTGGCAGAGGTCGGTGGGAATGAGGATTTTGCCAAGGAAATCCATGATGAGGTTAAGCAGTCTGGCAGGGCGAGACTTATTGTGATTGCTTCCATCCTGACTGGCGTTGAGAACAAAAAGGACTTCATCGTTGAGTTCGTGCGAGAGGCAATGGAGCACGACATTTCTCAGGCAGTGATGGTTGAGGTTGAAGATGTCATCCGCCTTCATGCCGATGGAGAAAAGAACTTGGTGAAGTTCTACATCCGTGCCAAAGACCTTGACAAGACCATCACAGTCTATGCTGACCACTCTAAGACTGGATTTGACCTCAGGCGATACTTTGAGACCAAGTATAACATTGACAGTGGCATGATGCGTTTCACTTGGGGCACTGGTGAAGCACCATCAGAACTTCAATATCATGACCGCCTTGCCAACTACATGTTCGGAGAGAAGACCATGAACCTCGTCTTCAAGACGCTTGGAGGTGGCAAGTCCGGCACTGACACTGGCAAGGACGCCATGAAGGTGATGAAAGAGCACCTTAAAAATGAGAAAGTGAATGCCATGAAGAAGGCGGTTGTTGTGTCTGCTTCTGCTGTGCAGAGGACATCCGATGATGTGGAGAAGATTGGTGCTTTGCTTGATGCCTTCATGAATGAGGCAGAGACATCAGCGCAGACCGCAATCAAGAGCAAGGTTCAGAAGTTTGATGCTTCAACCTGCGAGGCAGTGCTCTCCATCATTGACGGCAACAAAGGCAACCCCGAGTTCAAGGCATCCAAGATGTCCCAATACTTCTTTGGTGCGGAGATGGTTGATATGGTGGCAAAGGCAGAGAATTATTCCAAGGTCAGTGCAACATGCTCCCGTCTTGGTGCTTATGCCTTTGCTAAGGCAAGTGGTGAGAACGAGAAGTTCAACATGGGAACATTCAGGGCACTGGTGGATAAGCAACTTGCTCGTCTCCATGGTGCTTCATCTACTTCGGCATCGGTCGCTGATACGGCATTGGAGGAAATCACGGATGGCATGAACCGCCTGTGAGTGATTGGCATTTAGACCCAATCAGTTTGTCATTGAGAGCGACAGCATAGGTGCTCGGTTGTGCAGTCTGGGCGACCTGTGTATCGGCACTCATCGCACGGCAAAAACGGATTGAGCAAGTGGCATTTTAAGAGTAGGACCTCTAAAAGTAGACCCTCTACTTTTTGCACCAAAGACTAATTTAAAAGAGAAATCCAAGAGTAGAGACCCCAAAAGTAGACCCCCTACTTTTTAAAGTAGACCCCCTACTTTTTGGAATAGAACCCCTACTTTTGACCCCCCCTCACCGTGCCCCTCAGCATCCGCCCTGACCCGCAGGTTGATGGTCTATTTGGCGTCGTGGGAACTCAATTGGGGACTGGATGGATGATGATGATGATAATGATGATAATAATGATAATGATAATGACAATGATAATGATGCTAATGATGATTTCAACCAGAGACTGGAACGGACCACCATGCCAAGCAACCAGCAAACTTTGACATTTGGCAGTCAATTTGCCATACATACATGCATACATACATACACATATACATATCTAACTCACCTATCTATCATCTATCCATCTATTCTAATTATCTATTTAACCATAACCCCCATTAAATCTTAATCCCTATTTTGTTCAACCTGACCTGTTCAGAAGGGGCGGCATCAACGACTGCGTCTGGCACTGCTGTTGGGACAGGTGGCAGGGTTTAGGAGTAGGATTAGGATTAATATATAGATGTATATTAACCTAATCTATTTTACGGGTTGTTGGGTGGAGTGTGGAAGGCACAGCATTTATGCAGTGGCAGGCGCAACATTTCGCGTGGCAGTCGCACTCACCTAAAGCAAACAACATTGACGGCATCCATAATTTCTTCAACCAATGCCACTGGTATTCTATATAAATCATCTTGTTTAAAAAGAGTGTAGTTTTCTTTCCAGTTTTCTTTGCGTCCGCTTGGTGCTCTCTGTGCTGTTTCTTTATGCCGGTTGCCTTCCATCATTCCGCAATCTCTATTACATAATTTTCGCGGTTTCCATTTATCAAGGTTGTTCCATAAGCGTGTCCTTTTTCTATACGACATGCCATATTTGCAATAATCAACATCATTAAAATTAAATCTATCCATAAATGGTTGCTTCTTCAATAGACCGGTCTGCGGGTTTTCAATCACCCATGCACTGGGTTTAAAATAGTCTATTATCTCAATAGTTTTCATTACAATTTTATTTGCTTCATCAATCTTTCTTATGCCTGTCGTTTTTGCTATGCTGTATTCGGTGCATGGAGGCGACGCCCATATAAAATCAAAGTA
>VSDK01001140.1:124470-219195 GCA_009767595.1 Symbiodinium kawagutii
TTTTCTAAACCTCATAAATTCAGCACCGTTTCTTAAAAGTAATACACTACTATCATCAAATGAATTATAGGTGTTTGCTTGAACCTGAGCAGGAGCAACTAAATCAATACCAGCGTTTAATTCTAAACTACTATTTTTTAAGTAAAAAATATCAAATGTATTTCTTTTAAATGTTATATCACTAATACCATAACTATCTATAATATTTGTTTTAATATTATCACTTACTGTTAAAGTAGCGCTTGCAATATGACCTGTAGTATCTAATGAAAACACGCTCATATTTCCACCTATTTGGGCATCCCCATTTACATAAAAATCTTTATCTGATGCTACTGCGTTTAATATAATCTTAGAAGTGCCTGCTACATGTCCAATGCGGAGCGTTCCTGCCATGTCCTGTGGATTGTTAATATTAAGTTTGTTATTCAATAATGTGTCTGTTTCACTTTTGTTATAATAATTAGTTAAGTCAGCACCGCCACCACCACCTTCAGCAACTGCTGTATTAACAAATGCTTCGGTTGCTAAATTAGAAGTTCCTGTTGCTAATAGTTTAATAAATTCATGTCCTATATAACTTGTTGTTCCATCTAAACTTACCATTAATATAAATATTTTAGATAAATATTTTATATCAATTATCTTTTTTTACTTTTTGTTGAAAACATATTAGAACATAATTTATTATATTTCTCTTGCTTTTGTTTAATATATTCATTTTGTAAAAGTTGATAATGTTGTTGTATATTCATTAATGGATTTACTGGAGCACTTGGTTTAAAAACTTGATTTTTAACAGGAGCGCTTAATTTTTTTGGAGGAATATTTTCTTTATCATCTTCTTCATCACCATATACATCTTCATAAACAGGTTGAGGAATAGGTTTAGGTTTAGGGGGTTGTTTTGCTTTCGGTTTAGCATGAGGTTTAACTGGTTTTTCTGATAACTGACCTTTACAATTTTTTTCGTGCGAGTATTTGTATGATTTAATTGTCATCTCTTTTCCACATTTACCACAGTTGATTTTATCCTTTTGCGTTTGCCGTTTTGGTTTATCTTCTTTCACTTCTTCTTTTGCTGGTTCGCGTATGCTACACAAAACTTCGTGTTCGTTAGTTTCTTCTATAATTTCATTAGCAGTATCAACAACTGGTAGGGCACTTTGTGCCCCAGCGCTTGCTCTCTGAGCAACCGGTTCAGGTGTTTCTTCCTTTGCTTCTTCAATTGGTTCAATTGCTGGTGCTTCTTCTTTCATTTCTTCATTATTTAAATCAATAACTTTAATACTACTCATTATATTATTCCATAGATATTCTACAAAAATTCTATAATTTATTTTTATGGAAAAATTATAGAATGTTTGATAAATTAATAAATTTACTCTTGGTTGTTGCTTTGATTTTCTAAGTATTGTTTATGCTTCTTTGTTCTTAGGTGTCTTGATTTATCTGCCATCTTGAAAGTTGAACCACACTCACAAGTCATATCCACTTTTCTGCGCTCTTTGCCATATGCTAATTTCTTGTCTCTGTTTCTTTCATAATGTTCTTTTTGTTTCGTCTTATACTTATCCGTTTGTGCCAGCGCCTTTTTCTGCGCTCTGACTTTTTCAATATTGTCATTAGTCCATTGCTGTTTAGTTCTACCTTCAATCCTTTTATTCACACAGTCCATCTGTTCAATCCAATATCCTTCTCTTGCTTCTAATTCCTTCTTATTATTACACGACCAATCTTCAATCCAATAGATTTTACAATTTTCAACCCCAAATTCTTGAAACAATTTAAACACATACAAATAATTCATTTTTCCTTCCAAATATCTTTTATAAGAATTCCTATGCTTTGCCATTCTATTGTATAACTTTTCAACACTACTTCCTATGTAGCATTGGTTAAATCCAACATCACATACTTTATATATCTGACCTTTGCTATAATCAGGCATCTAATTATATACTTAACATATCTTTAAGCATCTTTTTAGTCATAAGTTGGATGCGAAAAAACCAGACTGAATTGAACATTAATGTCATATAGGTTGATTGTTTTATTGTTAGTATCGGTTATTCTGAATGACAACCTTTTAAGATTACGACCACCAACATTGATATAGTCCTCGTGAAAACTATTGTTTGTATCATTTACCACCCCACCTAATTGTTGGTCTATCAGTATTTTCCTTACAATGTTTGATGAATATGAAGCAGGTGAAGAATAATGATGGTCCGCTAATTCAGGACAGTGAAGCATCACACTACGAAAGGGAACTAAATTAAGATAAGATGAAGTCCAGACCGTTAGACCTCCGTTTGTTGCTACATAATTACTTAAAAGATAATTGATTGAAACAGGGTCTCTATTATCATAAGGAGCACTTACACTATCCCATTGACCATTGACATAATTTGAAAGTTCAGCGTCGGTTGGTATTTTTACTTTGTAATTCAACCCGTCTTTAACCGATATTTCTATTGTTCTTGTTGCTGACGAATAGGCATAATTGAATATGCCACCTGCCGATAAATCTGTTGTATTGTTGTTCATACCTTCGTGAATATCAAATGCCAGTTGCTCAGCAAAATATATGCGGTTGCCAAGATAAAGTCTGAAATTCTTAACAAACGCATCTGTATTATCATACACCATCACATACAAATATTCATAGAAGTTGTTTTCTGTCGTCTTCCAAGTGGTCGGTAGTGATACTTCTGTAATCCAGCATTTTGTTCCAGCGGGACATTCCATGTTCTCTTGTAGTTCAACTACAAAATCACTACTTGATTTAGATTGGGGTAATCTATAATTACTATCAATGAAAACCTTTTTATAAGTTAATTTATTGCTCATCATTGTTATTATATAATTATTTTAGAAAAATCTAAAATTAAATATAAATGTTAGGATTTGTAGCAGGAGTAAGTAGGGTCGCTATAACTAATGCTTTACGGCAAGTAGCAAGACAATTTGGTCGGGAAGCAATGGAAAGAATAATAGGAGGTGAAGCAATTGAAAATGTATTAACGAGAGAACAGATGAGAGAATTAGCAAAAAAAACCGGCAAATTGGCGTTTGATGAATTGATGAGGATAGGCAAGGAAGAATCTATAAAAGACACTAACCGGAAAGAAGAAGATTTAAATAAAAGGATGGATAATTTTTCAAGAAATCTTAACCAACATTTTAGAGAGAACACCACCCTTTACAAAGAAGAAAGAAACATACAAAACAAAAACAACATTGAAGACAGACATGGATTAACAAATGCTTATCGTAGTCCGCTAGGATTGTATAAATCGGGTTCTACATTGTATATTAGCGGAACAGGCGGGAAGGACGGAGATTGGGAGAAGGACTGGATAGATAATTTCACAAAGTTGCCTTTTAGAAATGCACACAACACCCAGAAATACAAAGATGTCATGGAGATGTTAAAGCAATCGCCTGAAATCAAACGGTTGGTTAGTCATTCATTAGGGTCAGCAGTAGTAAATAAGATAAATGAAGAAATGCCTGATAAGTTTGCTTCTACAACTTATGCCACACCTACTATTAAGAAGAAGAGACATGGAAAGCAAAATCCACGCAGACTTGACCTGCGTAATCCTAATGATGTTGTCAGCATGTTAGATGGATATGCTGAGACTTCAAAATTTAGCGATTGGAATCCCATTATTGCCCATAGTTATAAACAGTTTGAAGGAAACGGCATGTGGCATATCCGCCCTACTACCAATATTAGCAATGGATTTAATCCTAACTCGGGTATTAAAATATAAATTATATTAATAATGCTAAAAAGAATAGACTATAAAAATCAACCAAAACCAATTCTATTAACCAAAGGACAATCAACATATAAGAAATTGGAGAAGGAGATGAACAAACCACCCAGTGATTATAATGCTATAAAAAGTTTAGTTGAAACAAATGAAAATAATATAGAAAAACTAAGTAATAATGTTCAATCAAAAAATGTTAAGTTAATTCCTCATAAGAAACAATTAAAATAAATATATATAATATTTTCTAAAATAAATCATATATAAGTAATGGATAATATAGTTAGAGAATCGCAGGATGTCATGATTAATAATCTTAACTTTGGGTTACCATCCACGTCACAATACATCACCGACCGAAGACAGGTTAATTATTTTCCATCAGGGTCAAATGTATATGCCCCAAATGCTGGAAACAAAAATATTCGCTTCTACATCTCGGGAGAAGCGAACCAATACTTAGATTTAAGTAGCGTTCGTTTATTTGCTTATCTTCAAAACACCGATGGAACACGGGCAAAATTCTTGCGACCATTGGGAGGGTTGCACAGTTTCTTTCAGCGATACAGGGCAACGGTAGGAGGTCAAATGGTTCAAGATATCGTTGAATACAATAGACACTGTGAGTTATACAAATCCTTTAAGTCAAAAGATGTTAATGCCATGGATGATATTGAGAGTTGCGCCAACCCATCTTATGATGATGATTATCATAAATATGCTAATGGATTGAATAACTTTATTGATTATACAACATCAGGTGCTACTAACGCTGCGGGTGTAGCAACAGTAAATACTGATGCCGACCATAACGAATACGGACGCATTGATTTTAGACACACTCGGGATTCAAGGTGCTAATTCAAAAGTGCGTTTATCACACAAACCAGTGTGCGGTTTAATGGAGAGTTCGTATTATCTCCCATTGCGTTTTGCTCCTTTGGAATTGGAATTTACAATCGTATCAGATGGAAATGAACCCATTGTAGTTCCCCAAGGCAACGGCACAACACAAACCGACAAAAACGGATACTACTTCCAAGATGGCAACACTTCTACCAGTTGGGAAATCAATAATGTTATTATCCGTGCTGATGTAATAACATTAGACAATACGGTTGATAATAACATTACAAAACATCTGTTGGAAGGTCAAAGTTTAAAACTCATTGTCCCACAATACCACACCATCACACAAACATTCAACGCAGGTGGAGGTGAAATTAATATGAATATTGTTAAGTCAGCATCTAAATTAACTAATGCCTTTATCACATTATACAGAGAACCAAGAGGCGGTGAAGTATATGCTAATTATTTGGTAGATAATTATGTTAATAAGCGTTTCAATTATTTCTACAATCCTATGATTAATGGCGAAATTAACGACGGTCCAGACCCAGAAAATATCCCATTACAACAAGGTAAAGGGTTTGCTGACAGTAGCAGAGCATTAACTTATCAATTGCAGATTGCCAATAAAAAATTCCCTGAGTTCGAAGTGAGTAGTTTATCGGAAGCATTTTACTTTTTACGACGCACGCTTCATTTCATGAACCCTGAACAGAATAGCGTTAATATCAGTTATAAACAGTTTCGCTCTAATAAATTTGTGATGGCATTCTCGTTTGAGAAGATGCCCGATGTCAACTTTACAGGCACAAATACCAAAATGGGAAGTTTAATTACATTTAAAGTCAAGGGAACAGAAGGACCACTTGCCGCGAATGAGCAGATTTCTGAGATATTCGTAAATTTAGTTAGCGAAAGCGTGGTAGAATTGACAGAGAGTGGCGCTATCGTATTCGATTAGGTGAGCAAATCAATTAATTAATTACTATAAAAATATACTTAAAAAAAAGTTATTTATAGTAATTAATGATGAGTTTAGGCAATAAAAAGTATCAAAAAGGTAAAATATACTTTATTGGAAACTACATTGACAAGGATATTTATATAGGTCGGACTACACAAACATTGAAAAGGCGCTTTCAACGACATAAAGACAATACTAAAAATGAAAAAGTAAATCAAAGAAGACTATATGTTAAAATGATTGAGTTGGGATTGGAACACTTTTTCATTGAAGAAATTGAAAAATGCCCCTGTGATAGTCTTGATGAATTAGAAAAAAGAGAAAGACACTACATATTAGAAAGACAACCTGCATTGAACATACAAATACCTCAAAGGACTATGGAGGAATGGCGTCAAGATAAAAAAGAACATTTACAAGAATATGAACGTCAACGCCACTTGAATAACCCAAGGACAGAATACAAAAAGCAATATAGAGAAAACAATAAAGAACTATGGAGAGAAAACACCAAGAGATTTAGAGAAAACAACCCTGAATATATGAAAGAATATAATAAAGAATACCGTAAAAATAATCCTGAATACTTCAAACAAAAAGATGAAAAGAAGAAAGAGAAAATCACATGTGAATGCGGGAAAATTATTACAAAAGGAAGTATGAGCAGACACTGTAAAACTAAAAAACATCAAAATTATCTAAATAATAATATAAGCAATGTTCCAAGCACACAACAAGAAGCAAACAACGACCAACTGGAAGAAATTAATGAATAAACCTGAAGGCAAACCATCAGGACAGGGCATGTTTAAACACTACGACACAAGATATGTAGCATGGTTAAAGAGACAACTTGATAAAAGAGAAACGAGAGACAAATTAATAAGTTTTAGAAATGACATAATTGAAGCAAATAAAAGAGTTAACTATAGAAACCAAATTGACAGAATGAATAATGAAATACAAAGGGACAACCTCACACACAACTCATTAGAGCATTTACAGCATCAAATAAATCAATTTAGAAATTTAAGTTTTACTTAATATAAAATATTTTTAATCTAAAATATTTTATATTATGACAGCAACAGTTGATAAATTTCATATTCATGGTTTAAAGCGTCGTCCCACATATGAAGAAATAATCGGGATTATTGATGATAGTAATGAAAAAATAACTGGGAAACTACCGGATAGGTCAGCATCCTTTTTTAGAAATAGTCAAGAAGGTTCTTACTTTGATGGTTCAGATGCAATGGAACAACTAAAAGAAGAACAAGGCAGACTATTATTAAGGCAAATGTCAGAAGTATTATTAAGGCAAAATGTAAGAACAGCAGGAAGAACCTTTCATACAGCAAGAACTCAACAACTGCCTTTACAATCACCGGTCATAGCACAACCCTCTGTCCCGATGGATGTAGATGCAGAGTTAGAAAACCAACCAACTCCAACAGTAGCATCAAACACACACCAACTGGCAACAGACCTGCTCGCATCCATTCAACAAAGAAGAGATAGAGCAATACAAAGAAGAGAGGAAACCACGGCAAGTCATAGAGCAGAAGTAGTCAGGCAAAACCCACCATCAATAACAGAACAGATACACCACATAAACCCACCACGGGTTTTTACACCAGCATTACCAGAAATGTATAGTATGGCAACCGATGATGAAGCATTTTTTACACCCAAAGCAACACCGCAAAGCGCTGGGGCACAAAGTGCCCTACCAAAAGCAACACCTAAAGCAAAGGTAAGAACAAGACCAAGACCCAAAGTAAAACCGAAAACAGCAAAACAAAGGGCAAGAACATCAGGGTCAATAACATCATTAGACAGTCTCAATATTCCACTTTTAGATAATATGGATACATCAGACAAACCAAAAAGAGCAGTCCCGGAAACAGGCCGGAGGTCTCTTTACGCCCAAGGGGCGGAAACAGTCAGTTCAGGGAGCGAAGCAAAGACAAAGAAGAAACAAAACAAAAAAAAAACTGACCCTGCATTAACAAATCATCCACAAGCAGGAGCATCATCATCAAGACCCAGTAATGATGCGCACTTATCAATAGAACCTCTGGAAACACCACTGCCCAAACCGAAAATGCCACAACAAAAACCCAAAGAACAACCTTCATCATCAGCATCATCAAAGCATAAACCAACAGAAGAACCACCAAAGAAGGAAGCACGACGAAGTCCTGCTACCTATCGGGAAGCACCACCGGATGCTCGGAGAGCAAGCGCTGGGGCACAAAGTGCCCTACCGGTAAAGAAAACAATAAACAAAGTCATAGCACCCAGCAAAATAGGCATTCAAGTTTTAAGAGAACAGTTTGAAGATGCCAAAAACAAAAACATCATCAACTCAACGGAATACTGGAAGTTTAAAGATGAATTTGATGAATGGAAAAAATCCAAAGGTGAAGAAAAGAAAGCAAAACTGGCATCAATGAAACAACTATACAAAGAAATATTATATCCAAAACTGAAAAAGAAAGAATAAATAAAATATATTGTAATAAGTTAAATTTAAACATCTTAAAATACTTAAAGAAATGTTTTTATTATGTAGTAGTAATTACTATGACTATTGCCGATAGAGAAATTGATGAGGATGGTTATGTAATCATTGAACCAATTATTAAGATGGATATTGATAAAAAAGCAGATACGAAGAAATACAACCGTGTATATCACAGGGAGTATTATAGAAAGATTTTAAGCGTTAAAGTTGAATGCGAGTTATGCGGTTGTAGCGTGTCTAAACAAAAATTAAGCGTCCATCATAAATCAGCAAAATGCCAGAGGTTAAGAGCACAAAATAAAGAAGAAGAGAGCGTAAATGAAATAAAACAATAAAATTTCTTAAACTACTTAAAGAGATATTATTATAATATAATATACTTATATTATAATGACATCAAAAATTGTAAAATCAAATATCAAAGATTTAGAAAGGATAGGGGGGAAGGCAAAAGAGGATGTCAGGGATAAAGTTATTCAAGTCATACAGTTTTATAAAGATAGGAAGATATCACAATATGAAACCGCAAAGAATTTAATCACCGGTCTAATGAGTGAGAATAAAAGAACATCCAATTCCACCAAGAAAAGGTTTGATAAAAAGTATAGCGAATTAGAAGCAAGGAAACCCTTAAATGAAAGAATGGCAACTAATAGAGATAAAAAAGATTATTCAATTGGTTTTAATTTGTATGGTTTATGGAATGGAGAAAGTAGTAAAGCATTTGCAGACAATCAGGGACGAGCACATAGTCTTTTAAAGATAGAGCAACCCATTAAAGTTATGTTAAGAAAGGTGAGAGATGAAGATAAGATAGATGAGAATTTAATTGGGAAATATGTTGTGCCGGACCAATACGATTTTTGGGTGGCAAGACTTAAAGGCAGATTGAAATTAAAGAAAGGAGAACCTAACAAAATTACAAAGAAAGAATTTGATAGATTAAGCACAAGAGAGGCATGGAAACAAGAAACTGGCATAGATGACACACCGCCAAAAAGAAGACTATTAGTGAAAAGAGCACCCGTTGAAGTAATACATGATACCGCGCTGTTCCTGAGGTTGTTCAAAAGACTGGTTAAGAATACAACCAATCAAACAAGCATACCAAGCAACATTGAAGATTACGCTAGTGCCATTAAAATTAAAAGTATGGATGATACAACCAATAGAGGAGGGGGCGAAGTAGAAACAAAAAGGAATTTGAAAGATGGAAACGAAAAAGGATTATATCACTATACAATTAATACAGAGTTGAATATTGATGCTGAATATTTCGTAGATGCCATTGAAGACAAAGAGCATACCAATGGGGAATGCTGGATAAATTTATTGATAGACCATTATAAGGATACATTGATGAGCGAAAACAAATGGGAATGTAAAAGATTAACCAGAGAGAAGATACTTAAACTCATAAACAAGACAGAAGAAGAGTTTAAAGAACATGTCGCAACAGTTGAGGATATGAAACCAGTTTTTGAAGAATTCAAGATTACAGTAAGACTGTTTAATTATATGAGTAAAAAGGTGTTTTCATTTGACCCAGTTAAGAAAAATAAAAACATATTGGCATTATATGGAATGATTAAAGGCAATCATATTTACACCATGAATGATAATATACAGAGCATAGCACAAAGAAACATCCAAGAAGATTTAAAAATAAGTGCTACAACAGATTTTCATTTGAATAGTAAAGAAGAACCTGTTAAATATGAAATGTTTAAAAGTGTAGATGATGTGATGAAGATATTAAAAGATAATCCCGACATTGACGAGATTAATTTAGTTAGTCATCAGCATCTTAACAATGTATATTGTGATTTTAAAAGATGCTGTTATGAACCTAAAATTATTATGAGTGCCGGTGGCAATATATCATCAATTAAACTTAAATTGAATAAAACAGTGTTGAATATTGGAAGTCAAGATTTAGTCAATAGTGCGGTTGAAAAGTCGGAATATACTGATGATGCCACCGTTTTTAATAAAGTAAATGAAGGAATGTTTAAGTTTAACAAGGCATTATTTAATCCTTCTCATAAATCATATTATCATAAAGACGATAAACAAATTTTTGACATAGCGCATAGTATAGCATCAAGTGGTTATTTGGATACATTAGGAATGATGAAAGATAAAGGAGTTGAGTTGGATATGAATAAGGCATATACAAAAGGAACAATGAATATTACTAAAATACCTATCTTCTGCGAATTTGATATTTGGAAAAAATATGATTATGAGAAAAACGATTTTAATAAAATGAATGACGCATCGGCAGATGCCTCGCGAAGCTCCTCGGTGATGCGCGACCTGACACTTTATTTAGTTAAGAGTAAGGTTAAGAATATGTTTTTTAACAGGACTTATAATTTAGTTTATGGAATGTATTTGAAGAAATATTATGAATATGTTGAGATTATATATTACAAAATTCCTTCTAAGTATGCCAAGGTGGATTATGAAAAGTTGATTAATGAATTGAATAGTATGAAGTTTGATGATAATGAGGTTAAAGATAAGAAAATTAAAAAGATGATTTTTTGTATTAACATTGGATTATTAGAGAAACAAAGCAACACTGTTAGAAAATCATTTCCATTCAATGATATAGTTGATGCCTTTTATTATCAAGAGTTATACGGAGGGTCTATTAATGTCATTAACGAGATTGAGAGAGATGATGAAGAAGATGAATTGGGTTTTACTAATATCATTAGTCAGAATAAACGTTATGTTTTAAACATATCTGATACTAAAACATTAAAGAACGGTTTCCGCTACATAAAAGAACTAATTTTGCAAAACCATAACCATGCAATGAATACTGCTTATGAAACACTGATGAATAATGATATTAAAGTATATTCTGTCAAGACCGATGCTTTTGTAGTTGATAGGTCTAATTTAAAGAAAGCACAGAGGTTGTTAAAATTTAGTAGCGAGATAGGAGACTGGAAATATAATTATACATTCAATTTTCCATCAAGACCATTTCATAAGCAGGTCAGTAAAATAGTAGATATAACAGAATACACTAATAAAACAGGAATAGTTAAAAATGAATATGACACAGATGAGATTATTGATGACCATGTATTAACTAATAGAAGGTTGATGATTAGGGGTGAATTTCCGGGCACGGGCAAGAGTTATATATGTAAGCATTTACAAAATAGAAATCATAAAGTGCTGTTTGTAGTCCATAGCAATGAATTAGGGCAACAGTGTGGTTGTGAATGGGCGACTATAAACAAATTCTTTAGTATTTCCTTTGGTGATGAAAGATTGACTAAGTTTGATTATTCCGGTTTTGATGTCATCGTGTTTGATGAGATTTATTTTCATAACCCCGCCAAGTGGGCACTGATATGGAACTTTTCTAATAACAATCCTGATAAGATTGTATTAGGAACTGGGGATACTAACCAGTTGAAAAGTCCAGAGAGCGTAAGCAATATATTTAAATTTGAAGATTACGCTAATCATTGTATAGACTTAATATTTGAAAATAATATTTTATTGTATGAGTGTAAGAGGTTAAAGAATGAAGAAGATAAGGTAAAACTTAAAGATATTAAACATATAACACTTAAAACTAAAACAAAGTATAGAGACATCATTAATAAATATTTTCAATGGACTGATAAGATTGAATTATATGAAAACAATATATCATATACAAATAAGACATGTAAAAAAGTAAGTAAAGCAATAAGAGATATGAAAGGCATAAAAGAAGAATATGTTATAGGCGAGGAGGTTATATGTAGGAAGTATATGAAGGTAGCAGGGAAGAAAATGAATAAGAATTATAGGTATGAAGTAGTAGGAGTAAGTGATAAATTTATAACATTAAAGCATACATGCAGTGGCGATGTTATTGATGTAAAAATTGATGTGGTAAGAAAGCATTTTATATATGCTTATTGCTACACATGCCACTCTAAGCAAGGTTGTAGTGTTGATGGAGATATTGTAATTTATGATTGGAATAATCGTTATGCTAACAGGGAGTGGTTTTTCACAGCAATAACGAGAGCAAAAGATTTTAATAGAGTTAAGTTTTTTAGATATGAAGATGATGAAGATAAAGAGAGTAAATACAAAGAAGAGAACTATTTTAAAAAGAAAGTAGCAAGTTATAAAGAACAAGATAAAAGAGCAGGCAGAGAGATAGATGAAGACGGATATGTAGATGTTGAATTTTTAACAAATTTGGTGAATACTAATTGCGAGTGTTGCGGCGATATATTAGAAATTGATGAAGATGATGACGGCAATATTATATCTAATATAACATGCCAAAGGGTCAATAATGAGTTAAGTCATTATAAAAGTAATTGTATTGGTTTTTGTAATACTTGTAATTGCGCATTTTCTAATAAAATATCATTATAGCAAAATGGTTTAAACAGATAATAGTTAGATATATTAGGATATAATGGGGGATAATAAGTATAACAAAGGTAAAATCTATCAAATTGTAGATGTTGGATATAATAAGTGCTATATTGGTTCTACATGTGAAAGTTTAAGTCAGAGAATGACAAGACATAGAGCAAGTTATAATCAGTATCTACAAGGCAAATATAATAAAGCAAGGTCATTTGAACTATTTGATGATTATGGAGTGGAAAATTGTAAAATTGAATTGATAGAAAACTTTTCCTGTAGTAATAGAGATGAACTACAAAAAAGAGAAGGACATTTTATCAAAACAACTGAATGCATTAACAAACAGATTGCTGGAAGGACAAAACAAGAATACAACCAAGATAATGCCGAACATAGAAAAATTGTAAAAAAGAAACATTATAACGAAAACAGAGACAAATACCTAGAAATGCGTAAAAAACATAGAGAAGAAAATTTAGAGAGAGAAAAAGAAACTATCAGACAATACTACTACAAAAACAAGGAAGCAATTAAACAACATAGAAGTCAAATATTTCTATGCGATTGTGGGTCTGAATGCACGCTTAATCACAAAGCAAGACATTTCAAAAGCAAAAAGCATCAAGAATGGTTAAAACAACAGCAAGAATAAATATAATATCTTGTTTATTAATATGACTTCTAAACAAGATATTATAGAAAAGGTTTATTTTAATGAGGCAGGTTATGGTTCTAAACAACGCACACTCAAAGAAAGCAGAGAGAAGGATAAAACTATAACAATGAATGATATAGATATATTTTTTAGAAAAAATGTAGAGCAGAAAAAGCAGTTAAGGGGGTATAATTCATTTGTTAGTCCTTATCCATATTATGAATTTCAAGTAGATTTATTTTTTATTAATGACCTTGAAAAGCAGAATTACAAAGTAGGAATGATTATAATTGATACATTTTCTCGTTATATGGTTGTTATCCCTATCAAAAGTAAAGGTGAGGGTGATGTTGCCGCGGGACTGATTGAAGGATTAAATAAATTTGATAAGAAACCTAAAATAATTTACAGTGATGACGAGAAAGCATTAAGCACCGATGCTATACAGAATTACTTGAAGGAACAAAATATCCATCATCATATCACAAGAGGACACGCTAATTTTAGTGAGAGAGCAATTAGAAGTTTTAAAGATATGTTGTATAAACGGATAGACAACGACATTAAGAAGAACTCAAAAAAGGACATTCAATGGACGGATTATATTTTTCAAATATTATTAACATATAATAATCATTTAGTCCATTCAAGTATAGGCATGAAACCGAAAGACGCATTAAAATCAGAGAACCACCTAAGAGCAAAACTTTTAATGACAAGTAAAGCAAATAGAACCCGTAAGTATCCTGAACTAAAAGTTGGAGATGAAGTAAAAATATATAGAAAGAAAGGCATAACCGAAAAGGAAAGAACCAGCACATGGGGAGAACAGAAATACACAGTTGAAAGCATAACTGAAAAATTAAACCAAGAATATTATAAAACAAGTCAAGGGAGTAGATTGTATTTAAGATTTGAGTTATTGAAAGTTTAAGATGAAATTATTAGAGGTGATGGGTTTAGTTCTTATTTTGGTTCTATGTGTTGTTTGTTGCTTAGGGGTTTTGTTTTAAGATAGGAAAACTATTTAAAAATAGTTGCCTATCTATAATAGAGTATAATGGGTGATGCTAAAAACAAATGTGCTAAATGCTTTAAGGAAATGGATGAGGGTAAATATAAAACTTGTGATAAGTGTAGGGAATACATGAAACAAAACCATCAGAAGAACAAAGATAAAAGAAATGAAAGAAGGAGGGACTGGTATTATGAACATTTAGACCATTCAAAGGAATATGCAAAAAAATATAGCAGGGAACACAGAGAAGAAATTAATGAAAGAGCAAGGGCATTAAGGGCTACAAGGTCTGGGGCGGGATAGGAAAGACGGGAAAGGTATAACCTAACTATAATTAATAATGTTGTTTTTTTCCAAAAATATCAGTCACCCAAATTACCCAAACAAAGGAATAAGAGCTTGACACATACTTCGGACATCTAATAAGCAATCTTGGATGTTGGTTCTTGACCCCACGTAAAAAAAGTCATGTTGGAGTTGATTCTCACCTGTTTTTGAAATGATTCTCATCCGTTTTTCAAATGTGTTGGAGTTGGGGTTCCCTAAAAAAATGTTGGAGTTGTCGCAAGCTCGCGCTTGAGGGACACTGCAGCAGCCCCGGGATTTTCTGCCACAGATCTGGTAACGCTCGTGACCTGGGGCAGCAAGTTCGAGTGGTGGCGCATGGCTGTTTATTGGCGCTCAAGGAACAGCCAACCAGACTAACTGTGACCAGCTAGAACTGGTATCCTTGGAAATACCGGTTTATGATTGGCAATTCCATAGCCATGTAAACCAGCGGTAACATAACTGGTTAATTCACCATGCAAGGAGATGACTTTCAACTATTGAAGTTCTTTTCCAGCCAGATGCTTTATGTGGTGGTCATCATTCATCATAGCCATTTCCAGGTTACATTGTTTGTCCAAACTGACGTCAGATGATACAACCGATGAACCAACAGCTGATTTCTTTTCACTCAGATGCCCCGTCGTGGCTGGGATCTGAGTCAAAACAAACATAAAACAAACATCTTAAGACCAGTTAGAAACCCCTCCTGGATCACTCCATAGATCCGTATGAACCCCCTGTACTTTCTGGTGATCCCTTAGTGATTCACCAACTATTGAGCTGCTTCAACCGGACATTCAGAGCTGGATCTACCACTAACAAATGTGATTCAGAGAGTTATATTACTGCAGTGTGTATCAAATTGGGGGGACCCCGATCAAAATCAGCCATTGCTCATCTAAAACAGAGTATGAGTGGGGGTGATGCCAGGGGCACCCTGTCAGTTTTTGACTGAACAACATCATCATTGCGGAAACCAGGGATTGACTGCAATTAAGCGTTACAAAACAATTGGATACCATACCATGATCAACAATCAGTTAACCATCAGTGAACCATTAGTGAACCATCAGTGAACTATCAGCTAATTAACCGCCACAAATCAACCAACATTGACCCATCCAACAATACACATCAATTGACCTTGGTTAACTATCATTAGTAGCCATTCATTACCGGTGCATTTACACCTTCAAGCTGCTCCGAGTCACTACATCGCAGCCGAACTCCACAATGCGCCAGGCACTCCCTTAGTAGGGAAGCGGCTCGGCCGCTCGGTTCCGCGGCGGTGGAATTCCATGGTTTGTTGAATGCCATGGCTACCATCCAACCGTTTAACCTACAAGGGACCGCGGCCCCCAGCTGTTGGCTAAGTTGGTTTATATTATAGCTAGGGTAACTCCTAGTTGTGGTAGCTAGAACCATAGTTGATTGGCTCATTAACTGATAACCAGGCGGCTTCACTTTGTAGGCAATAGTAACTCGTGCGTCATGATGCCGTGAGGAATCGGGTATCAATATGTATCAATAGTATGTAGTATTATATGATTTGATATGACACTTGATTTCATGGAGCTGTCAATAACTTCGATAACCAAAAGTAACGCTCATGGGTCAACAGAATGGAAATAGTTCGGAGAATCATGGTTCAAGTCCCTTGTGATAATGGTTGCAGCTCTGAAGAAATCCCGAATTTTGGCAGACCATCACAAGCAGTTGAGGTTGTCGGCGGGGTTGTTGATATGGATCTCCCATGTGTCTTTTCCATCAAATCATCTGTTGGCCCGCTATTCTCAACCAATCGCCCTTTCGATTGGGCCTGGTTAACCGATCATCGAATGCTCCTGGGCTTCCATCCATTGGTCCTCATATCATTGAGTGCATATTGAATTCCATGCATAATCATGTGTATGTTTATAGCACAATGCCCAAATCTGCCTCTTTCGCCATGATTTCATGTGGTTACCATGGAATCCTGGTGTTGATGGAATGCCCTGGAAACTTCGGATCCCCCAAAGACCCTGGGTTCAACCTTGGGAATGATGCTCTGGGTTCTACTTCCCCTTGGGGAGATTTTCTTAAAGACGGTGGATCATGGGATCGTAGGGTTAAAAATCCTGGGCAATGATCGTCTGATATATGGGGATATAATAGATGTATTGACCGTTGTTGCGTTTGTCACCGTCAAAAGCCCAATGATCCAAGGATGAACCATCGACATCCATCAATGATTTATAAACATGGTGAAGAATCGAACTGAGGAACAATATCTGAGTCCAACGTCACTGACAAATTTGATCATGACCATCTTGGAGAGCCGATCGTTTAGAGCATTGACACTAGCAATGTCCAACCGTAAATCAAGCATCTATGAAAAGCAACACTAAACATGCAAGCACCGTGGCCCTTGATGGCCCTTCTATTTCGTTCATATATCTACCAGCACTTCAATCAACAGGTCGTTGTCAAGCATCAGGCTTCCCAAAATATCTGGATGGTGACCAGAATATGTGATTCACACAACTATCATATTGATGATCTATTTCCATCCAGGAACCAGCAGTAACTATCCAACAACCGTTTTCTATCAACGATCTAGCGACCATGCCCCGACCATCTATCAACAGTGGACTAGTCATGTAGCGACCATCACCATCCAATTCATTAAGTATCACGATCCCTCGATCATCTATAAAGCATCCTAATGGATCTTGTTATAGCTATACATCATTATCAATCATTCTTCACCATAGATTGACTCACCATTACTATCAACCATGATGAACCAGTGTCAGGTCTGATTACCTATTTCCATCCATTTCCAAGCATCATCAAGCCGTAATAGCACGCGGATTACCAGCATCAACCACTACTCACCACCGTCAACCACCATGACCCATGGATGACAGGCCCATCCCAGCATGGCGCCGCATGGGCGGCCATGGCGCCATTCGATGTGCCGCTGCCACTCCGCCCGTGGCATTTCTCTTGGCCTCCAGGCGCAACTCAATCGATATGTTAGATGTGTATAGACATGCAATGATAAGTAGATGCAAAATGTTAGTATGCAAAAATAGTAATAATGATAATGACAATGATAATAGTAGTTAGACATGTAGTAATAACAGAAATAGATATGTTAGATATGTTTTTAAGTATTGACAGTTAGATGCAAAAGTAATAGATGCTTTAAGTGTATATTGATTAGAGGCTTTAAGAAATATCAATCCTGCATTCCGTATGATATCATATGATACATAGTTTTAAAAGCAATCATGATGTATATGATATGTATATGATCAGTTCTGGATTACATACATATCTCCATGCACAAGGAGGATTGGGCCATGTGGCCATGGGTTCAGACCCTATACTAGCTGGGATGTTGATTCACATACATGTGGATATATGTGTATGAATATGTGTAAATGTCTACAAATACTTGTATATAAACTATACATATATCAATATAGCAATATATGGTGGTTTCCCAAAATAGGGGACCCCCTAAATCATCCAATGATAGTCATTTATAGCAATAAACCAACCATTTTTTGGGGTCCCTTATCATAGTCTCAGATTCACTGTAGTCTATTACTTCCCATCGCACACTTCTGCCGGCGCGCCTGTTCCATGGCCTCCTCTCCCATCTGTGCTTTCAGCTGCAAAGGTTCCTGCGCTCGCCAGGGACGGCACTGTGGGGCCTTTTAAAGGCAAGTTGATTCGAGAAGATGTGGCAGTGGGTCAATATTAACCAACCAATAAGGGGGGATAATGACCAACATAACTTTTAGTGACTAGATGGTAAATATGGCAATATTAACCAGCAATATTGGGGGATAATGACCAACCAAAAGTACAGGGAAAACAATGGTTAATGATGGGGGAACCAGGGGTACGGGGTGAACTGACCCACAGCCATGTGTCTACTTGGTGGCTGCTGTTGATCCCTGGCTAAAAGTCTAACGGCTTTAGTGGCTAGATGGTAAATCAATCGTATCCCAAAAAACCTAAAAAACTAAGGTAGTAGCTGTAATCCACCCAGTCTAAAGATATAACAAGGGATATATTCATAGTCATACATATCAGGTGCATGTCTTCATAGTCTTAACATAATATGTGTGTGTGTGTTTTTCAAAATAGGGAAAATTACCCAGATCATTCAGTTTAGAAATCTTTATAGCAATAAAACAACCATGTTTGCGGGGGGCTCCGTTAAGAAACGCCCATAATGCCATATGTATGCAAATAGATGGACCAAATAGGTATCTCATCTGTACTGTCACCTCCTGTGGCGACGCCGGGTCCAGGAAATATGCAGCAAATGACATGCCCATGACTGACGCCGCCCCCCTGCCGTTGCGCAGAAAGCGACGGGTCATAGTCTGAAGCAAAGCACCAAGGATCTGTTGCAAACGAAAAGTGGATCTGAATGGTTGTAAGATGGCGAGCTGGGTCAATATGAACCAACCAATAATGGGGGAGAATAACCAACAATCATAGGGAAAACAATGGTCAATGAGAGGGGAACCAGGGGTACAGGGTGAACTGACCCACTGCCACGTTGGTAATGGCCAGCAATGATCGTTAGTGGGTGGTGGTTGGTTGAACAATTCGGAGAACAGTAGTGGGGTAATAGTAGGGTAGCTATCAATTTCTGCTGGTTGGTGTACCTTCTGAAAAAATATGAGTCAATCATTCCAACTTATCACAAAAATCATGGCGAAAATAAACAATGTTTAAAAGCACCATCCAGTCGCTGTTTCAACACTTATGTTGCTTAGTATCCCCTGTCATTAACCATATTTATTCCCTTTAAAACCATTATTCCCCCAATCAATTCCATTCAGCCACTATACCCCCGTATTATCAATCAATATTCATCAACCATGTTTAATGGTTATAACCCAATGGTTATAGCCCAATGGTTCAAACCACCAACCTGACCCCACCCGTACAGTTCTGGCCTGCCAGAACTGGCCCAAGTAATGTGTGTGAAGTCCCAAGTTTCAAACAGATGTACTTAGTATTGAAGTTGTTCAAACAAACTAAGTACATCTGTTTTGTAAAGTACATGTGTCTTTGTACTTAGTTGTGTGAAGTCCTAAGTTTGCAAAGTTTCTGAAGTTGTTCAAACAACTCATGCCACAAGTTATTGTTCAAACTACTGTTTGCCAATGTGGCATTAGTTGTTTATGGGTGTCACCAACAATAACACTGGACAATGTTTCATATGTCACCAGGTCCTAAGTTTTCGGGCAAAGTCATATGTCTATTGACCTAGTGGCGTGACTCACCAGTTACTTTCATCGTCACTATCGCATGAGCCCACCAACCTGATGGCTACGGCAATGACTAGGATGCCCTCACGACTAGGATGGAAACAGGTCATCTAACAACCATCGTTTTGCATCAAGTTTTTGCATCATGGAAGGCAAACCCAACTTCTCACTTTTCAGACTTCCAAGCCCATGTCGGTGCCTGATACCTGAAAAGGTCTGTCTCCAATCTCTTCTTGGTGGTTTCCTGTGGCGGACTCACATCTGCCCGAACATCAAATGTGGGCAATTGTCCATCTGTGGCCACACACAATTTGGCTATACTGCAGCTTCTGGAGATGTAGCACTACTACAATATACCCGGTATGTGTCTGGAGTTGTCTATGGCTACAGTGCCAGTACATTTACTAAAACTGCTAAGAATTGGGAACTATGGAGTTCGAACCTCCTATTGAGCCGCAGAAGTACAACACTATTTCAAGAAGTAGTACATACCAATAGTAGTTCATTTACTTAAATTAATGGTTACAAGACTATTTAAATGAGTAGTATCTACCAATAACAGTAGCAGTTACTTTACTTGTCTATAATTCCATACGCAAATTGGCTCAACATGCACGTGGAATCGTCAGCTCAACTGCTCCTACGGTCCAACCCGCTGCTTTCATGTGTGCTTCCAGTAAGTCAAGACAAAATCATGGACCACCAAAACATCAATTGTTCTCCAAGAGAACAAACAACCCTCGATATGATATCATACATACTCAGTTAACGCTTGTATGTGCATGTATGCTTTTTGATATCCATGTAAACACACATTGAAATCACAAAAATCTACATGTAAATGCACATATACATATCTAAACAAATATATATACATATTTTCTATTTACAATCAAAGGGTAAACCATCTAATGCTCACTTTTCCAGACTCCTTGTGCGGTGTGAGGCTTGTCATAGTGACCCATGTTGACCCCAGGCCAAGTAATTACTTTCTGGTAGCTTACTCCTCGATTACCAACTGAGTGACGAATCATACCCGGTTTTCGTTCGATAGTTTTATCCCTACTGTTGAGTTGATAGAGCTCACCTTTTTGCAAGGTTCTCAAAATCGGAAACCTGAAAAATGATCGTCTTTACTATACATGATTACTGATGGATATACATGATTACTTCACTGTTAAATGATTTGGGGGGGGTTCCCCTAGCTTGCACAACCACCATTGGGATTTGTTTGAGTGCTGGTCAAGAAACAGGGAACCCCCCAGAAATTCAGAAATCTGCACATGATCACGTTGAACTTGATGGTTGCCTGATCTGATATACATTTCATATCATCTTATATCCCTACCAATCTTCTCCATGGTGATGTACCAATGAATACACCAAAAAGTGGTCAGAATGTTATACAAGCTTGGTGGTTCAATGCATGCAAATTACTATGGCTCCATCGCCGATAGCAACGGTAGCAATTGCTCGTTGTTGCTTCCAAGTTGCAGTCAGGGACCACACCAAGTACATAGCGACCTGCGTGGAAAATATGCGCAGCTCAATGTGTTTTGCCGTAAATTCACGGCCTGAAATTCCAATAGATGAGGAAAATCCAATTGAAGGAAACAGTGAGCGATCACCCAACACTCAGGCGATGAGAAGTGCAACCACTAGTTGGCTTGCCATCAAATACCGGGTTTATCTTTTTTAACGATATATCTTCCACCAGTTTGTGATAACAGGTTCAACGGTTCATCTTCTAAAACTTGGTGATAATACCAACATGCTCGATGATCATCACCAACAGTTGGCATATCGTCAGCCTTGGCTTTCCTGCTGCAAATAAATGTACTTAGAACCAAACAAAACCTGGTAAAGAGTTTGCCGGTTCAGATTTGACTGTTTGTGGTAGTTCTTGTTGCTGTTGCTGTTGCTTTTGTCCATGTTAATGTTCATGTTGTTGGTGTTGTTGTTGTTATTGTTGTTCTTGTTAGTGCTAGTTGTAGTGTCAGCGTCAGTCTTCGTGTTCGTGTTTGTGTTGGCGGCAGTGCTAGTACTAGTGTTGGTGTTAGTGTTAGTGCTAGTGTTCGTGCTAGTGGTGGTGGTAGTTGTAGTAGCAGCAGTAGTATTAGAAGAAGTGAAAGTAGTAGTGGTAGTAATTGGTAGTAATAATGACAACAATATGCGAAAACTGTAATCTACATAAACAAACTGTAATAAACTGCATATGACTTTGTATATCAATTGATTCCGCTACTTTCTGGCCCGAAATTTGTCTTGAAACAGGTGGTCCACAATGCCCCAGTGGTCAATCATCCATGTGGCTGTGGGTCAAAACCCTGTACCCCTGGTTTCCCCATCATTAACCATTGTTTTCCCTATAGTTTTGTTGGTTGTTAACCCCCATTGTTGATAATTACTATTGACCCATGGCCATGTATTAAAAAAGACCTTAATAGACCCAGCCTGGCGACAGAAGTCGATCAATGACTGACCATAAAACTGAACAGCTACACGAAAAGCTGTCTGCCCCTCGCAGGCCCCGCCGTGCCAGTGCCACTGGGTCCCACGCGCAAACCACCACCAAGAAGATGGCCCTCAGGACAGCTGGTGGACACCAAAGACTCGACCATGGCTGAGGAGGGGGTGGTTTCATGGGTTGATAGCTGATACATGCTGATCCTAGTGGTGATTCATGATGGATAATGATAGTTCGGCGAGATATCCTTCTTTAGATACATATGCATACACATATGATTTGGCATGGAAACTGCAATTGAAAAAACTCAAAAAAAATACAATGATAATGATCAATTAATCACCTGTCATATTTTGAATGACTTACACAAACACACACACACACACACACCGGAAACTACATAGAACTATATATTGGTTGGTGCGTTAGTTTATACAAAGTTGGTATCATCTGCTGATGGTGGCAAACGCGGTTTGACATCGCGAAGGTAGTTTTTAAGCACCGTTCATTGGAATGAACCGTTCAAGTGCTGCTTTTCTGTTGGTTGTAGTTGATCTTGCTGGTGATTAACAACGAAATCAGGAATCCATTGTCGCAGGATGCCACGATTGATGCAGCACAGAGTAACACCAACACCTTTTGCACAACGGATCAACTAATTCAGTCACGATGCCACCAATGCTCAGTCATGATTCAACATCATCCTAGCATCAACCATGTTTCAGCATCATCAAAGCCTATAACCAACAATGACTCACCACAAGGTGGGGCCCCCAAACCTTGGTCAAGATTCGCCATTGAACATCATTCAACTAGCTCAAAATTCCATTTGCAACTCGTAATTACCCTACTTAACCAACATGTTTTCTAGTTAAATCGCCATTGAACCCTAGTTCTATGAACTATCAAATCATTGGTGAACTTACTTAATGCAAGATGCGTTAACCCTAGTTTTGCTAATAGCTACCCTACTTTTGTTTATGAATTCACCCTAGTTAACTACGAGTTTTGCTAGTAGCTATCCTACTTAACCCTAGTTCCGTTGCCGATCGTCACTAGTAGTTACCCTACGAAAAAACCCTCGTTCTGTTCACGAATCGGCAACGTCCCTGGGGGGACCACGTGGCGCACCCATCAGGCGCCAGTGCGGCCCAGTGGCAGCAGAACTAAGGCGCCGCCCGATGGAAGAGCACAGACCATGGTCGCCTCGGAGCTCGGACGTGGGTCCACCAGGGGATGGGTCATGTGTGGATGTTTTATGGTGTGGTTTGATGATTTTATGAGGATTTTATGGTTATTTTTCGATGGTTTTATGATGGTTTCATGTTGGTTTCATGATGGTTTTATGTTGGTTTCATGACTGTTTGGTTGGGGTTGAATGGGGGTTTCATGGTGATTTTATGATGATTTTATGATGGTTTCAATGATGGTTTCAATGATGGTTTCAATGATGGTTTCAATGATGGTTTCAATGATGGTTTCAATGATGGTTTCAATGATGGTTTCAATGATGGTTTCATGATGGTTAGTGACTGTTCTATGATGACAAATGAGGATGAATGATGGTTTCGTCCAACCACCAACTAGATGAGGAAACCATGCTGGGATACCAGTTTATATTTGTAGGATCTTGCTCAACTATTGCATGAGTTTATAATGCTTCAAACTGATGGTGATAAACGGTGAAATTACCACTTTATGTAGGAAACTAGATCATGAGAACCATGATTCATGGAACTAGATCATGTTACTCTCTGGCAAGTTTGCCTAGTTGCGCTTTAGATTATAGGTATTCTTTTCATACCTCCAACTATGGTAGATTTCGCAGGCGAGCATATGGACATTTTTGTTTGATTGTGTTGGTTTTATCATTGTGAAGTATCATGTTTTGCTTGACCGTACAAGCAACTAGGGGTCACAAGCGGGAGAGCAGCAGCCACAAGATTGAACTGGTTTCGGTGGGATGTTCGAAAGGGCACTTCTGCTTTTTGTCCTGTTGTCACTATACATTCACCCGCAGGTATTGTATGCGAGCAAAGTGGGTCATCGTGAGCTTGCGTAGATATAGATACTCTCCAAGGGTTTGGTTGGTTCAAGCGCCTGAGGAATACCTATGTTTTTCTTTTTTCGATGCATGCAAGTGCAATCGCACTCGATGGAGGCAAAGAGACGGAGAAAAACTCATTTCAAGACCTTGTTTATCAACCATGTGGCAGGGTGTTCATAGGTGATGCCGGTGACAGGTAACCAATAAGAAACGTGAATGATGATTCATGATAGGAAATCATTTTGAAGGTTGATAAACTCGTTTATAATCTTGGCTATCATCGTCAAGTCTTGGAGGTAAATCTTGCGTCATGCTGATATGTGTGTCCATCTTGAGACCGTGGGGTGGTCCGCGGTGTGGTCCGCATTCCCAAGTCCCCACGGTCCCAACATGATGTTTTTGGGGTGTACCAACCTATATTGGACAAACCAATGAAATGCATCATTCAGGGTGAACAGATCGCAGGGCGCCCTTGGCTAAATCGTCGGTACAACCAGCTGGTAGAACCTGATCAACCAGCAGTTGTGTTTCATGGTATTTCTCTGCAACCCCACAGTTTAATTCAACATGATTACTTACACTTGTGGCAATCATTGACACTTATTATTGACCATTCTTGACCACTATCGCTGACCATTATCGACCATTCTTGGCCATTACTGACCCAGAAAAATAAGCGCGAGTCAACCAACCATTTGTTAAAAATAAACCCATTGGATCCCGCGGCAGTCATGATGTAACATCATCTAGAATCTAGGTATGTGCCAAAATAGGCATACCCCCGAACCATTGGTTTCCCTATCAAATAAACATTTTTCAGTGGATCATTGGGTCCCTCATTTAATGATCAAAAACTCCAATAATGGAGTTGATTGACCCAACTAGTTTCCTACATGAACTGGTAACCAAGCGTGGTTTCTTCATGATCTAACATCATCATATCATCTAACCCCCCGTTACACGTTGCAGGGATCCCGGGTTCCCCAACAAGGCTCCGCCACGTTTCCTGTGCTCCCGAACCAGCTCTCCAGGCACCGAGGATTCTCGCGTGTGACAAGGCTGCTGATTGGCTGCCTGGGCGAAGCTGAAAGGGACGGCTCATCGATGCTGGGTTTTTTTGGGGAGATGAAAGGGGTGATTTAGGCTTCATAACCATTAATGGTAAGGCTTCATGTGGGGTTCTATAGGGCTTCATGTGGGGTTCTAGAGGGCTTCATGTGGGGTTCTGTAGCTGTAGATGCTCATCGTTTAGGAATCATATAGGGTTTATAACAATTAATAATAGTTGCTGATGGAGGGAAAATCACACAAAATGAGGGTTAAACAGCTACTACATGGTGGTTTCTCAAGTCATCGGGGTACCCCAGTTATCATCCTTTATATTGACCATTTACAAAAATTAACCATGCATTTTTTGGGTCCTCCCATTTTGAGAAACCCCCCTGTTATGTTGAAACCAGTTTTGAGATTATCCATCTTCATTTGTGTAAGAGGCGATACTCATGGCTGGCTAATGGTCATCAATGGCCTTTTGGTATGTGAAATTTGAGAAGTCAACATGACTGATTAATCAATGAAGATAAACTACTTCTAGCAATAATGTATTGATTATGACTGCCAAATGTCATTAACTGCTATAAATCACTAATCTATTGATTAAGCAGTCAATAGCTAGCTATAGATCATTGTGATTGCTATTGACCCTTCAACTTGTGATCCATACACTTCTGCTGCACCGGTGACCTATCATCATGAGGCTGAGGTGCGGCAGCATAACTACTTGACGGTCAAGCCGGCTTGTCAGCAGATTTCATGGTGCATGTGATCCTAAGCTGCAGCCCCTAACAAGAACTGAGTTGATTAAGGGGCTCACCACTATCAACCATTTATAAAAGGGATATGACTATGTAAACGAACATCATTTGTTCAACGACTTCGACCCTTTCTGATCACAAAGGCAGAACAAAATTAAGATACAAAAACTGCAACACTCATTCCATAAACTGATTTGTATAAAACACCAGTGCCAAACAAAATTTCTAGAATGTCTCGTAGAAATCGCCAAACATCTTCAGTGGGATGAGCTCAACTTGTGCCAAACAGACCGCTATCAATCAACAGGATGGCAGCTCGGATACCCTTCCAGCAACCCATAATTTGTCGTGCCACTTCACCCGAAATGAGGACGATTGCTGTTCTAGATGCGTATGCGCAAAGACATATTACATATATACGGCATATATATATATACATACTACTGTATACATACAAAAACCATATTTATAAATAAATAAATGTTACATGTATGTATTTAAATACATATCAACCTTTTTCATTTAGTCAACACATCAGTTTCACAAATCCACAAGATGCATCAGAATCAAATCCAACTTCACAATATTCAGACTGAACACCCAAGCCGTTAGCAAGAACTTGCCCTGTGGCTGCCTTCAAAGCGGCCATTTTGTCATTTCTAGGGAGGCTTCACCATGAAAGAAGCACCATGTCATGGCTACGACGGATGGAGGGCGGCAACGTTTGAGGCTGTATCTCAAATGAATTTCAATGATACGAACTATATAACCACCATGAATCTTATTGTCAAAAATTTGGCATGAAAGATGGTTGACTATCTCTATACAAAAAAGAATATATCACGAAAGACACGAAGGCAACTCCGGCAACCCCACGCAACTACAACTACACTAACAAGTTGCTGGGACAAACATCCGACCAGCCAATTGTAGGCAGATAGCGTGTGGGCCATGGCCTACTCCAAGAGCCAACTCTAAGACGAAGACAAAAGACCTTGTTGGTGGTTGAACCACCCCAGTGAAAAATGTTCGTCAATCAACCATTTGTTAATGATAAATGATGGGAAAACATGGGAAGGAAATAAAGACATGGAAAACATGAGAAAATAATCAAAATATGAGTCAACCAAACCAACCAGTTAGTACAACCATGGAGAATCAAAAATGTTAATCAAACCACCAAGCAAAAAAACTCTAGCCAAGGTGCAACGGAGATCAGGAAACTGGCTCCAGCCACAAGAGAAAAGAACTGGTACATCAGGTAGGTCTCAGTCCGAATCCATCGGGTCTTGGATCGTGGAAACCCCCATAAGCTGCCCTCAAAACCAAGCGAGCATGCATACCGGCCATGGTAATGGTTGAAGATGGTCCAAACTATGACATGAATCTTGTGGTTCACACACCAGTGTTGCAGACGAAGCTTTGTTGTTTCTACTTGCCAACTACCCAAGCTTGGACTACCTGGCTATCCTTGCTATAAAGTAATCAATGAACCATTTACGTGCGATTGTAAATACCTGAAATCAGGCAGTTACCCTGCTTGTAATCTATAAATGGGCCAGCTGGATGCTGCCACAATGGTCTTGTTTGACCAAGCCATCCTCATTGGATACCTTATGCCATATCCGGAGGTGTCCGTATGAAGACAATCCATGGGAAGACTGCAAACAGTAAAAGCAAGGTTCACGATCGCCCATCCTGCTTAGTTCGTGGTGCTTAGTTCATGGTAGATTCATAATGATAAACCACACAATATTTTGCACAATACTTACGTGGCGTTTTACGCTTGAATGAACGTGGTCGTGTTGATCTCCCTGCATTCCACATAATTTCTCAAACCTGTTCATTGTTGCCCATATTCTACTTTCGATCCAATCTAACAAACAATATGAAACAATTATAATTTGTTCAAAGTGTAATCATGATAGGATCACTTTACATGTGTATATATATATATATTTCTTTCGTCAATCATTTCAATTCTTACTTATCAAACAATACAACCATTTCAAAACAAATGCTATATAGTATCATTTATATTGCTTACTTACTAGGGGCTAATACCTGGTTGCAAGTTGTGACTGGTTCATAATCATAATGGTTAATAATGGCTTTCCATTACAATGGTCAATAGTGGCTATCATGGCGTGGCTATAATATGAAGCAGTTACAACCGGTTATAGCCTCTATTAACCACTATTCACAACATAAACTCTTGTAGATACCGTTCATATCCATTTATAATGGTTAATGACATTTTAGGACTGTTATAGTGGCTCCAATACTAACCATCTACAATGAATGGTTAATGACGACCTCACAACGATACCACTCAACAGCCCCGTGGCGGGCCACGCCGCTCCCCTGAGCACTCGGGCATTTAAGTGGCTGGGCACCCGGTAGATGGCACCAACTCCTGGAGCCGATCCATGGGCAGCTGACACCCAGGGGGTCCAATGGCTAGGACCATGACTTGAACAGGTCGGTTTCTAGCCATTGGAAAACATTACGACCTAACCATTACGACTTGAACAGGGGGTCCAACAGCCATGAGAAAAAACATGGCGAACAGGTTCGTGTTTCGACTTGACATCAAGTGGCGAACACGATTTTGTGCTTGATGGTCTTAACAATGTTTGAAGACGAGTAGTCAACCAAATAGCTGCAAAGAATGGGGAACATGAAATATGTTCACAACCACGAGCCAGTCAACATCAATTGGCCGACACTTTTGCCATAAATCATGCCCATGCTTACGTGGCTGACACTGTTGGCATCCATGCTTGAGATTCGCATGGCCAATACTCCATGGATTGTCTGAGAATCTACGTGCATTGATGCTCTCGCCAAAATAGTTCTTGAACACTCTTACCATACACCTTCCCATTTGGGTGAGACAACCCTGCAGTTAGGAGGATCACTTGCAGGCATGTTTTACCTATGAGCGATTCATCAATTTCCTCCTCCACTTCTTTCCCAAAGGATATCCTTTGATCAAATCCAATCAGGCAATGCTGAATCAACATCTCCAACAAGTACATCTAGAAATGGTGGAAAGACCTGGCCTGCGATGTTAGATGTTCAAAGAGTAAGCAGCCTCGTCCTTGTTCAGCAGCATCGTCCTTGTTCAACCACCGATTTCCACTATTCCTCAACAAATATGTAACCGTTATGATTCAGTGTTAGCCAACGAAACAACACTCTTAAGAATCCAACAACGCTATCAACCTTGATTGACCATGATTCACCAGCAGTCAACCATCATCAACCGTCGACTAACGATCAATTAACCAATGATTAAACGTTGTTTATCGTATATGGCTATGGATCAAGACAACACCCTGCACCCCCTGTAAACACCCAGTCAACCAGCAAACTCGCATTTCCTGGGATGTGAATGACTACCCATCTCTCGGATGAGTATGACATGTTATAAGCCAAATCCCCTACTAAGCAAAATTACACATCGTCTTCAATCAGCTTGCTATCAATTGACCACCAATGAAACATCATTTCATTATAACAACCATCAATTTACACATCATGAATCACACAATCAACTATGTGGCTTTGAGATTCGCTGCGACAGGCTCAAGTTTTAGTGGATACGTAGTACATCGATCCAATCCGGAAAAACAATAAAAGGCCATGTTCATAGCTCAAATCCACCTAGTTGACCATGAATTAACGAACTGAATCCACTTGGTTGACCATCAATTAACCAACTGGTCCACCATCTCTCCTCCATGCACTGTGAGCGGCAGGCCCAGCAGACAAAAGGCACCACCAGCGCATTGCAGCCTCAGCCCACGCTTTCGGCGAACGCGGGCGATCCATTTGGAGGAAGAACACTGGCCTAGGAGCAGCTTTATATACAAATCATTCATCAACTGATGATATTCATCATTAACCATATGAAAACCATCAGTTATTGAATTTCATATCTACACTAATTAATCATTTTACAAATCATCAACTGATGATATTCATCATTCCTCATCCTAATGATATGAAAACGGATGTTAATTCTTTGGACAATGCAATTCTTTACACCTGGATAACGATAAATGATGATTTATTCTATATCAACACAGGAATCACAAGAATCTTTCGGAGGTGGAGATAGGTCAGAACTGGAATAGTTAAGCATGGTGATAATTGGCTGAACCAAACTCGAGGTCACCATGGTTGAGGATACCACCAACTGTGGATGACCCAAAGCTAGTGGACCGTCCACATGACTGTCACCATCATTTCTTAATCTCAAATCATTGTCATCAACCAGAGGCACTATGCCGGGTATTATGACCAATGTTTGCTATTCCTGGAAATCACCGCGATTACCCCATACTAGCCAGTAGCTCTTACGTCTTACGATCATTCGGCCGTGGGTCAAAACCCTGTACCCCTTCTTCCCCTATCATTAGCCAGCTCGTTTTCCCTATGAAATTGTTGGTGAACATATCCCCCATGAAATTGGTTGGTTGCTATTGACCCCCAGCCATTCTAACCAGTGGCCGCCCGGCTACGCCTGGGATAGCACTGGATACCCGTGGGCTTGTCCTTCCCTTCATCCGCCAAGATGCATGGTGGAAATCTGCACCCCTGACACCTTGGACAGGATGCCGACCAGCATCGAGGGCGACAGGATGCGTGGTGGGGTTCACCGGTGCTGGTATACAAATGGTTGGTCAATGGTTGGTTAATGAGTGATTAATGAGTGGTTCATAGTGGTGGATGATGATGATGATGATGATGATGATGATGATCATGATGATGATGATGATGATGATGATGATGATGATGACGACGACAATCATTGGACCATTAAATGGTACCCAGCAATGCTTTCTAGTGAACGAAGCGACCTGCTAATGATTCCATGGCTCAGGGTTTGTTCATCAATGCAAGGGCTGTACAATAGGGAATCCCCCAGGAAGAACCAGTTCTAGAATGGTTGGTTATGTAATGGTTTCAGCTCCCATGATTAATGATCATATTCCCATGTTAAAAGTAATTCATCTCGATCACTACAACAATCCCTGGTTATAATCACGAAGAATGGCGATTACATCCGCTAATTGTTGCGTCTTTCGCATGAAAAACATCTCCGTACCTGTACCGCCGCTCCACCCTTAATGGTGCCACCATGCCGCAAGCTATTTAGGCGCCAGGTGGCTTTTGATCATGCAGTGGGGTTGTGTGTAAACAGTAGGTGGATTTGATTTTATGATCTACAGTTTGATCACGCTCCCATCCAATTCCAAGCTGAACATCAGGAAGCATGACCAAACATGTTGTTAAGCAGGGTTCATTATCGTTGTGATGGAAGTGGTCCATTTGCTTGTTAGTCAACCGTGACCATGATTAATCATTGTCTCTAACAACCATGATTTATCAAAAATTGACGATTTTCTAGCCATCGTTCAGCATTTGGAACCATGATCTTCATTACAGTAATCAGTATTAGTTGGGGACAAACAACCTGCAGGTCCAACATCTATCATTGCGCAACCGTTGGTCCCCCGGCAATGGGCAGCAGGGGAACTATCGGAGCCAAGGCACGGTGATGGCTTTGGAGGAATCCACATTTGCCAGGACCACGATGCAGAAGATGAAATGCACCAGCACGATGAGCCTGGCTGCCGCTCCGCTCCAACGTGGACTCCGGTCGGTGTGAATCGATAGCAGTGGACGGTGATGTTTGCTAGTCACTATTAATGGTTGATGATGGTGAATGATGGTGAACGATGGTTGTAATCATGGTTATAATGATGGTCAATGATGGTAAATGATGATGAATGATGATTAATGATGGTCAATGATGGTCAATGATGGCTGTGATGGTTACAACATGGTCAATGATGGTTAATGATGGTCCATGGTGGATGAATGTTTGATCTATTTAGGGTGCATGGTTGGTTGGAGAGTGGTTGATGAGTGTGGTGAAGAGCCAGCGCCCAGACCAACGAAGCAATGTTTCTTGAGTTGAAGCTTAATGATAGGTTGGTGGTTGCTCAAAAACGGTGATATAGCCATCAATAATTGTTGATAGTAGGAGATAATGACCAACAAGAGTAGGGGATATACCAAATATAAAGAACAAAATCATATGGTTGTTTCTTTCAATATGGGAACTCGGAAAATGGCTGGTTTATTACTACTATCAATGGTTAATAGTTGATGATTTGGGGGTACCCGGGATTTTAAGAACCCACCAGATGAATCAAGCGGAATGGTGGTGATTGTAGCATACCACCAGTAACAATCAAACATCATCCACAAGAAATGACGTTATTTGCATGTCCGCCAGCAAAACTCATCCTGGTATGTGCGTCATTTCTGTCAAGCCAACACTGTGTAGTACAGACTGCATAATCAGATGAGGCAAACGAAAGCAAACCTCTCATTCAGCATTATTGAAACCAACCACAAACGTGTGTTTCTCAAAATAGGGCTACCCCCAAGTCACTGATGCCTGATTAATGCTTCTTGTTGGATGGTTAGTACCACAATGGACATGGACAAACCAAATGAAGTCACCATTAAGCCATCATTAAGCCAGCCATAACGAACCATTGACCAACTATAAATGGGTGTTTCGCAAGGCTAGTCTCAAATCATCCTTTAGCAGCTATTTATAGGAACAAACCAACCATTTTGGGGGGTACCCGTCTTCTAAGAAATCACCAAACGAAGCCACCATTCGCCCACCAGCTTTCACCATAAACGTGCCGGTTTTCACCCGACGATTGCCGTCAGGGACACGGCACCAATGACCGCAGGCGCCGGCTGCAGTAGGCCCATGGCGCCTGGTGGGTTGTGAGCTGATGCGGGGTTTGGCACCCAGAAGTTGGTTAAGAATTTCTGGGTTGATAAAATGTTGGTTGACAGAGTTTTGGTTGATGAGTATGTGTAGCTGATGAAGATATATGAAGATTTAGTTCATGAAGATTTAGCTGATAAAAAAACAGTTGATAAAGTTTTACTTGAAGATTCGCTTGGGACGATTGAGAACCTTACAAGTTGAAGATTATGCTACTGCAATTGCTTGCTACAGGGCGTAATAATCAACAAGAACCTACATAGATGTGTTCTTCAGATGGGAAATGTGAGTAGAGAACCAAAGTTATGTATGTTGATCTTACTATCTTCTGTTTGTTGCTTATTCAGCTTAATTATCAGATTTGGCAAGTTGCTGATTGTCCACAACTTGACCATAGACGGCCAAAGAACGAGGATACCCTTTCAATCAATTTATGCAACAACTGATAAACATTGACCACCACTACAGTAACGGTTTCATCCATTTCCTTCCAATGAAGAAGTTCTGAACCACCCATATTTAACGGCACAAAATATGATCGCTATATACTTATGATAAAAATAGAGGTATTTGACATTCATGACAGTACTGTGAATACGCCTCTTCATTTGACAATACTATAATACTATTCTTAAACATCAACCATTCAGTAAAGATCACTTAAACCATCATCAACCAACATGACATCAACAACCATCAACAACAATAATCAATCATCAAAATGAGCCCTTCAACTCACCATGTTTTCCCAGCATCCCAGCCAGCAATTGCAACTAGATCTGCGGCCTCACACGACTCGCTCTCGGAAGTTGACGGTGAGTGTCTACACCGCTGAGTGGCCGCAGTCAAATTGCTCGGGAATTTCATCATCGCAACTGAGATAAAAGCCTACTGATCTGCAGGCAGGGTCGATCAAAGTACAAGGGATCAGGCACAGTGAAGTACTGCTAGGATGACAATATTTTCATATGACGCTGACTGAGTCACTCTCTGGCTGATCAACCCGGCTCTGACAACCCAGTGACATCTTTGTGAAATAGATCATGTATTACGATATGGGCTCACAGAAAAATGGTAAGCGCACAAACAAAAAGGGGATCTTATCACCAGCTGGATAAAGATGATTTGAACGGAGCTGTTTGAACAGGCAGGGTCTCGTGCCCGAGTCCCGTTGTACCTGCTCTGAACTGTTTTGATATAAACCATGCATGAAAAATCATGAAAATAAGTTATCTCTGTACATCTGCATGCCATAGATCGGATGTACATCCTGACATCATCAATCAGGCGTGCGGCGTTCGCTTGCTAAACCCAGAGTTCCTGTCCCAAAAACAGCAGCAGCTGAGTAAATGTTTGATAATGGGCAAACAACATTTGAAAAAATCGAGCAATTGTGCTGCTTTTAATATCTTTTAATTATAAAAATGAGTTTAAAACATGCTGAAAATCAGCCAACGTATGTCTTATCATGGCCCATCCTGAACAAATAATGAAAAATCCAGGAACATGAAACCATGCCAAGGCTACTGGTCATGCCTTCGTACGACAAATCTGGACCACCTGGGGATTCGAACTCGTCTTCTTAGGTTCCAGAGCTCCCAGAAGAAGCAAAAGATGTTTTCATCATTTTGCAGACCACCTCTTCATTCCCAAAAGGCCTTCAAGAAACTGCGGGACCAAAGTTGTTATACACACCTGGCTGTTCTGGGGATTTCCCACATTTGAATCACTTTGACACGATATTGCAGGACATCCAGTGAGAACCCATGAGATCTGCATCTTTTTTCCTCTTCAGATCCGATCACGAAAGGGATTTGGAATCCGACGAATCTCTGCCTGAAACGCAGGGGGCTAGAGGCCTGTCACAATGGGTCCCCAGGTTTGAGTTTTTGAATCCAGTGATGTGGCTTTGGGTCAATAGCCTGCACCCCAGCTATTCACATCCCCCAAATGACCAAACTAGTCCACCTGTTGGGATATTCACTAACCCAATGTTGTGCATTGCTATGATCCATCCCCATACAAGGAACTGGCTGGTGGTGAATCATAAGCCATCCAAAAAACAGTAGTCAATCAACCAAACATCCCAAACATTGGGGGAATCGAAGATGTTTAAAACCAATAGCAGTCATCCAAGTTTGCTTGGTGAATCCAATGGTAAATCAGCCAACCACCAACCAGCCTGCTATTGTTCATTTCAGTTGGAAATTAAGCACTGCGGGTTCTGGTTCCCCTAGTCGTAGGGTAACCAGGCTTTTAGTGATTGTCAACGGTGTGAACTAGGGGTTAGTTATGGTTCGTTCATCTGGTTCTAAGTTACATATGGTACAAACAAATTGTAACCATCTAATACCAGATGAATTAACCATAACTAACCCCTGGTTAACCATAACTCATCTGATATTAACCATCTAATATGGTTAATTCATCTGGTTCAATACCAGTTATGGTTAATGAACCATCTAATACCATCTAGTACCATCTAGTTCATTCATATTTCTGACCCTTGGGAATCACGCCAGCCGCACATCCAAGTATTCACAGAACCACTTCGCAATCAACCAGCTTCCGAACCATTTGCAACAACCATCGTCAACCGTCAGTTTACCACCATTTGGTGATTTCTCATGTCATAGGGGTACCCCCATATCACCCTTTACATTCACCATTTATAGCAATACCCCCACCATTCTTGGGGTGCCCTATGACCTGAGAAACCATCATATGACCATGACCAAATGATTCACCCACCCGTTATCCCAAACGATTTTCCCATCTGTTGTAGTTTCACCATCTGCTATCCATTGACCTTAGTAATCATTTAGGCTATAGTTCCATGAAACTATGATTCATCAACCTGATCCCATTGACCTACCCTTAAACCTCCAACTATTCAGCACTGCCTGGGGCCCGGCCCCGGCCCCACCGTCAACAGCACTGCGATGTCAGAGTCTCGCCATTGGAGACGCTCGAAGCGCAACACGACCCCTGCGAGGTCAATCTCCAAGTGCCTCACCATGGTGGCATGGCATGGCATGACATGGCTGGTTGCAAGGAGGGAGCCCCAAAGGTTATCAGTTGGTCAAGATTTGCCCTTTTACCATCGTTATATCATGTTGTATCCAGCATAAGTGGGTACTTAGCTATAAATCAATTGACTTATGCTGGGGGCAGCACCTTGGATGGTTCCTTGATGGATACTTGGTGGCTCATTGATGGTTGATGGCTATTGGGTGGCGAGTTGATGGCCAATTGGTGGCGAATTGATCTTTTACTGATGTCTAATTGTTGACTAGTTGGTGGTTAGTTGATGGCTAATATGTGGCCAATTGATGGCCAATTGGTGGCCAATTGGTGGCCAATTGATGGTCAATTGGTGGCTAATTGATGGATAATTGGTAGCTAATGGATGGTTAATTGATTATGAATGGATGGTTGGTTGATAGTGAATGGATGGTTAGTTGATTCTTAGTTGATGGCTAATTGATGGTTACTTGATGGCTAATTGGTGGTTGGCTGGCTAATTGATGGCTAGTTGATGGTCAATTGATGGATACTCGATAGTTAGGGTTTTTATTGGATGACTAGTTCATGGTCAATAGGATGGTTCACTGGAAATTGATAGTGGTTGATTTGATAGTTACTGTAATAGACTGTTGATTTATGGTCAATCGATGGTTCCTCGGACCGAATACCAGTGATTGATTGTTGCTAATAGAAGGTCAAATTGTTCAATGAGGAGTGGAGTGAAATAAACAAGTCAGGTAGTTTAAGCAATATTGGCCAATGATCCTTGAATACTAACCATTGTCAACTAAGCACAAGTCAAATTATCACCATTCCATCCAATATTAAGCATAGATTTGTCACCCATCCTGGTTGCTTGATACTGTGTAGATACCCCACATCCCGGACTTTGACGATTTAGCGATGGCGTAGCATCAAGACCGACCAACCAACCATCACTACTCATGCTGCTACTGCTACTTACTGCTACCGCTACTACTGCTACCATTATTACCACTCCACACCACTCCTATCAACAACAACCATCACCAAAACAAGCACAACCACGAGACCATGATCCTTGGCTGAGTCGCTGAAAGAAAGCGGCCAAGGCCTTCTCCAGCTCTAGCTTTCTGACCTCAGCCGAGAAGTCCCTGGAAGTCATGGTGACGACTGATCTTGAAGCGAACTGGAGATTCACAATGGCTAGATAATGGTTAGTCATGGTGAATGAGTGGTTAGATAGTGGCAATTTTTTTGAATTGGTGGCGAACCGTGGCTCGTTGATGATGATGAGTGAATACGTAGTCAATCAGTGGTTAATGATCCTTTTAAGAATGGTTCATCGTGGTTGATTCGTGGTGAATGTTCGTGGATGTTGGTTGATGATTGTGAATGACCGTTTATCGTAGCTAATGATGGTTGGTTTTGGTGCGTATCTGAGATTATGGCCGTATTTTCTTTTTGCGCTTATTTTGGATGGTTCGAATCATTGGATTACCTAGATCACGGGTGATAGTGGCTGGTTTACCTGTAAAAAGATTGGTTATCGTCACAAAGGTTGACTAGCCTTAATAATCCATTTTTCGCAACCAGCTTGGACACCATTGCTATGCCATACCCCGTAGCAGCCTGAATTCCCTTGAGGGCCGTTAGGATTGGTTCCACCACTTGGCTAATGGTATTCACTATTGTCAAACACAATAAACTATCACTACGTGAAATGAACTATCAATTACGTGAAGATTGGTTTGTACAAATTAGGGAGCCGATTTGGGGGGTCCCCTATTTTGAGAAACCTCCATATCTACCATGAACCAGTCTCATGGATGCACTGAACCATTGAGCACTGACGATTCATCACTCTTGTTAAGATTAGACCATTGACTATTCATCAATCTCACTAATCAGTCAGCCTCATGGAGTGATTGATACTCGTCAATTCATCACTTTAGATTAGACCATGACTAGCCAGTCAGCCCAGTTAAGCATTGAGTACCATTCACAGCTGCTTAGTTGACATCCGTCCCGGGCCGGTGATCACGCAGAGTTTCAGGCGATTGAAAACCCGAGGCAACACCGCAACACGGGGATTGAGCGTTCAGCAGCGCAATCAGTTACTAGATTCACCAGAAAGCATCTTTGATGGTGACTAGATTAGCTACTGGTAGAAATGATTAGCTACTGATGATCCTATTAAAGATTGAACAGTAGCTAATCTACTGGATAATCTGAATGATGATTAGCTACTGACTATGATACACCAGATTATGATGGTGTCCATAGAGTGATGATCATCCACCAAATCAGCTACTGGAAAAAAATTGGGGTTGACTGGTGACTCAGACTGATTAGTTGTTTCATGATGAGTGCTAATGACCAATGATTGAAACAAAAAGATTCCAGAAATTCAAGCAGATTAAAATCATAAGAAACATAAAATGCATGATTCCAATTAGACTCAAACAAATGATAATAACCTTGAGATCTATCATTTATAGAGTCACCATAGATTTCGAGATCTGGATCTAACTCCTCAGTTTTATGAAACGGTATGATAGGCGATGAGTTGTGGATTGGATCCTTAAGACTTAAGAGTATTGTTCGACATACTTTTGATGGATTTCCTCACGTTTGTCAAAGCAACCATTTGTTCGACAATCATTGTTAGCCATTAAAAACAACCACTAACCACTACTTATGATATCACCAACTAGTCATCATATGACCACCATGAAACGCAACCATCAACCATCACTTAAACATAGCACTGTATAAAACTGTTTCTGGTTGGTGGTTTCAAACCCTATGAAAAATATTAGTCAACCAATCATTTGTCAATGATTACAGAAAAAAATGTGAAACCACCAACCAGGTTTTATACCCACCATCTGTTCATGATGTTCCTTTGGACTCCATTGGTCTAGCTTTGCACGTGACAAAACCAAGTGACGGGGTCCGAAACAGCGCCAGTTTGGGAGGTCAGAGACACCTTTGGTCTTGCTCCTTCCAGCGTTGCTGGCACAGCTTTTCGGAGTCAAGCCGCTATATCAGGACCAATAATTTTTGGGAAGTGGATGGAATGGCTGCTAAACAACTAGTAGATCCACTAGTAACTCTGGTTTTCGTTCCATGTCATTTCGTTGAGCATCCAATTTGGTACCAGAAGAAAATCATCAACTGCATGGGACAGATCTAAAACAAACATGTAAGTGGGTGATGTAGGGGCCCTGTAGGGGACGTGTTACAACATTCACAACCGGAAGTGGACCCGTGCAGCGTCAACAATTTTCACTGCTTCTCAAAATCCTTTGAGCACAAATTTGCAATTTAGAGGCATTCCGGTTCTATGATACACCGCAAGAATAAACAACTAATCATCAGCTCTCACATATATGTATCACTCTATAGCAGGCGTTTGTACTCACCAACGCCCTAATGTTTCTCCCTCATGGGTCCACTGCCTCCCCTGTTCTTGCGAGATATTCATACGCCTTTGCGGTGTGAGCGAATCGGAGAAATCTCGTGCAGCCATGCAGAGCACCATGACAAATAGCAAGGTGGTACTTCCTCGAGCTACAAGTAACCCGAACGTTCAATAGTAGGGAGGTATCACATTCCCGACAAACTCTACTTGCACCCCAAATCACTACATTAACCCAACAAAGAGAACAAGATACTTGATGGGCTGTTGTCAATTTATTTAGCGAAGCCGAGTCCCGCTTAAATTTGTGAAATCCGCAATAGTTCTAATCCTAATCTATAATGATTATGTATTCACTAACCATCTGTTATTAGCTTGCAATAATCATGAATCAGCCCACAGACACTTCACCATGGGCTGAGGCATAGAGAATACATAATGTCTGATTTGAAAAATGCTTCGACTCATATTCCAGCTGAGTGGTTTATACCACTGGTGCAGCCTCCTTCAATGGTTTCAACCCATAGCGAGTGACCATCAAACATATTGAGGCTAGCTATGGATCTGTTGATCCATGTTGATCCCGTGAAGCAGTAGGAAAACGATGATCTTTCCTGTTCTTGCCCCGGTTGTCCCTCACAAGTCACCATTGGATGAACATACCAACAATGTTCCCAACAAGATCCGGCATTAGATCCTTGGTACAAATCCCTTGCTGTCTTTTTTGTATTCAGTGGATACCTAGGATCCTTTTCTTATTTGGCTGTTCCCAGGCGCAGGACATCACCTCTGGGCCCATGATCCTCGCCTCCATCTGAACATGTCAGCACCACTCGGAAGCTTTCTCCGGCGTGTCTGCCCTGGGCTGAAGAAAATCAGCGCGTGGTGACTTACCAGCATCATATGCGCGGTCAGCACATGGATCTCCCACTTCAGACTAGTTCACCAATAGTTTACCATTTATCAACCACGACTTCATCCATTTCCCCTTGGTTCGAACCATCATCAAGAAACTGAACCACCAACATCATCCCAGAATTTGTCATCCTGTTTTTCAGCCAGCCAGCAACTTGAGTTCAGCAGCTATATTGTTTCAGGGGCACCCCCTCCGCCAACAAAATCATTGAGTTGCCGGGAAGATCCACCTTGGAAAGCTTTATCTTCACATGTTTTCACCACCAATTGTGGGAGATTCCATAGGGTTCACAGGTCGAATCTATGGATTCCATGAGTTTTCATCACCAATTATTGGATTCCTAGGGCATTTCACCAATTGTCGGATGCCATGGGGTTCACAGGTCGAATCTATCAGCATTTCTGGAACTAATGGGAGACGCAGTAGGACATGCCATGGCTATGGCCAGCCCGGCTGCTCCACACAGAGACTGTGAGCCCGGCTCGCCCTGCCGTGGCAGTCCCGCCTCGAACCATGGTACTTGGGATTTTTTTCATAGGAACCATGTGGTTTTTGAACCGTGGGTGTTGAACCATGGTTGGTTAAGTGATAATTTGGTTGATTCTATCCTTTACATGCTTATCATGATGGTTGGTTCAATTTGCTTTCGGATCCTAACTGGTTGGTGGTTTTAACCCTTATGAAACATATTAGTCAACCAACCATTTGTTAATCATTACTAGGGAAAATAGAAAATGTTGAAACCACCAACTAGCTAATGATATATTCTTTTCAGTGGCCTGTTCACCATGGCAGCCGCAGTGGGATGATCCTCCAGACGCTTGTCGAAATGATTTCAACAGTGTCGTGACTTGTTGGTTGATGATCTGGATGGGATGATGGACCACTTGTGGATCAACACTGGGCACATGTTTGACCAACCCAAAATCATCAGGGGAGCTGCGATACCCCGATCAACAGCCCCCAGTTTGGCGTCCCCAGCAGTTGGGAAGTCAAGCATGGTGAACTAATCCGCGTCTACACCAAGCTCTACTTCCAGCGTCTGGGTCTCCGCTAGCTTCTGGACTATCAGAAACCAGTTAGTCCCAAAAAAATCAGGAACAGGCAGCATTTCAGAGGTAAAGCGGCCCTTGACTTGCTGGCTATTTCAGTATCGCCAATCGCAGGCGAACAAGGGCGCCGTGTACCACAGAATCTCATCCTGCATAATCAACGATCGTTGAACCATCCTTTCATGGTTTCTTTACAGCTGTGGGTACACCCAAATCGTCCCAGTCTGTTAGTCATCTATAGTACTAAACCAACCCTAACTTTGGGAGTCCCTATTTTGCAAACCTCAATTTTGCCGACATGAAAGTTGGCATATCTAACCATCATTGGCCCAATCATTCTTGTTGATCGGTCAACCATTTTTGAGCACTTTTTGGCCATCACTACTGACATGATGTAACCAATCCACCCCACCATGCGCCGCGCAGCAGCCTGAAAAATGAGTAGTTCTCCATCACTGTCGATTTCCACACCACGTTCCGAGCAAAGGAATTTGGCGCCAGCCACGACAGGTGCTGCATCTGCCACCTACAACGGAAAGGACGGGGTCAACCCATGTCACAGGTCAAGCAGCCAGGGGGGATAATAACCAACAATTATACTTGGCAAGCAATGGTTCATGATGGTATACCAGGGGTACAGGGTTTTAACTGTTAGCCATCTTTTGATGTTCAATGATGGCTAACAAATGATGCAAAGAAGATCACTAATGGTCAGTAGTGACTGATAATAGCAATGGTTGATGATGGCCAACAGTGGTTGTATTGAAAGCAATGCGATGGATAATGATGGCCAATGCCAATAGTGGTTGTCTAAAAAGCAATCCAAGTGAGTAGTGTAATAGTAATTCCTAATGATGCCTAATCATGTTTAATGCTGGTTCATTGATATCTGTTAATCTCGTCATACTACATTGATGAAGAGTGACTAGATGTCAAGCTCATTCCATTCAAAATAAATCATATTTGCTCCACATCATATACTCGAATGCGCAAGAAGAGCCCCCTTCGTGTTGATAATATGATCATGGGGAAACGATCTTTGTTCGTCAGATTGACCAACCATAACCGGTGTTCGTCAGAATGATCATCATAGTCTGATCAGTAAAACCAGACCAACCGTAGTCTGATCAGTGGAACCATAACCTTCTGACTTTGGCCTGGTTCTACTGATCAGACGATGATGATCCGCAATGATCAGAGGCAGAACCACCAAACAATGATGATCTAACCTAGCTGGCTGGTGAACGTTGATCCAATCCCAAAAAGAAGTCGTGAACTCGAAGCCATCATCTGCAGGTATGGTTGAAAATAAAACATGTTTGAAACCACCAACCAGTTATTAGTTCCCAGTTGATACCCTCTTGGAAAAACAACTCTACTGGTTGATATCAAGATATCTTTGTTAGTGATGGATTCAAACGGAAAATGGAAGATCAGGAGATACCATGCATACTTTGACAATAAGGCTGGAGTTGGGGCCCAAACCTGCATGAATACCTGTGTAATCATACGCGCAAACATATAAATATCATACATAGTGACATAGGACTTCAATTGTTTTGCATGCGTGTAAGCATTCTATGTGTATGTTACTGTAGTATTTGAATCTTCTTGGTTAAGACATTTTTGCTGAGACATTTCCTGCTGGAAGCAACAACCATAAACCGCCAGCAACGAACAAGAAATATGAACTTTTAATCAGCACCAAACGAAAAAGCAAAGAAACAAGCAAGCCAGCCAGCAAGCAATGCAATGCAATGCAATGCAATCCAATGCAATCCAATGCAATGCAATGCAATCCAATGCAATGCAATGCAAAGCAATGCAAAGCAAAGCAAAGCAAAGCAAGGCAAGGCAAAGCAAGGCAAGGCAAAGCAAGGCAAGGCAAAGCAAGCAAAGCAAGGAAGGAAGCAAGCAAGCAAGCAAACACACACAACAAAGATCACCAAAAAATGCAACCGCACCAACCACCAAACCATGTTCTTCGACACCACCTGCGGATAGATGAGAAAATCTCCAAACTCCTCTGCATTGAAAATCGCTTCCGCAGAGCCCCTTGCAACCTGGAGCCGGTCGATGGGGAAGCAACTAGCGACCGTTTGATATTGTGGAAAACCGCAAGGATGCCCGGGGAAACTACTTTTTGGCAAAACTGATATGGCACCAGCCACATTACTACAATGACTAAAGGGATGCTACCTGTTCGTGCTCTTAGTAGTACTACCGCTGCTGCTGCTGATAAATTATAGTATAACTTTTAAAGAGACTACTGCATATAAAATCAAAACTGGGGAGATGAGGAATGAATGACTAATCAGCTAACCAACTAACTCACTAACATTTCGACCAGTAAGAGGCTGATCATGTTCGATAAAACATTGAAAGTTATGGCACCAAACTTCATCCATTCGTACAACTCATTGAGCATAGTAAGAAGCACAAAAGTGGGAGCCGTTTTTTATTTGTAAGGATTCTGGTACTGTACTCAGAGCATGTTTGCCATAAAATAACCATCATCCTCTCTCATTGACCATCATTAATTGTATCAATGATCACAAACCTACGACTTGGGAAACCACAAACCACCATATAGTAGTTGCATTATCGTTGGTGATGTTCCCCTGTCATTAGCCATTCTCAATGGCTATAACATGTTGTGACCCCTTGGTCATTGTCCCCTCTTATCAACCATTATCTATAAAACCATATAGTTGGCATATCCATGTATATCCCCCACTATTCACCGTTATATTCTCGAGAAACCGCCATGACGCGACGGTATACATCCCCCGAACGGTCGCTAAGTTGGTGAACAGAACTAGTAGCAAACTACGCGGCGGTAGATATAGCCAGCTTGTTAAAGGGCTTAACATGGCTTCACAAGCTACTTATGGTCTTAATTGGCTTAGATCCATGGTTATGTATAGCCATAGCTCATACTTATCCATAGTAACAACCATGTTATAATCCACGTAGCTGTGGGTCAAAACCACGTGCCCCTGGTTCCCCAATCATTAACCATTGTTTTCCTTATTATTGTTGGTGAATCCCCCATTAGTTGGTTGATGAAATCCTTGACCCATGGCCAAATCACAATAGTCGGTGATTCTCCCTTATTGCAAACCATTACTAACCATTATTTACCATACTTAACCAACTGGTTGGTTAACTGCTTGACCCATAGCCACTCAATGATGGTTTAACATTGACCCGTTGCCTAATAACCATTGTTTTCCCTATGAAATTGTTGCTTATTATCCCCATGAACGTTGGTTGGTCAACTGCTTGACCCAGCTCGCTAATCATCAGTTGGGTCACTACTAGTCATTGACCTACGGTTGGGAATTACTACCATAAATTACCACACCATCATCAACTTATTGACCAACTTGAACCAATCATCACTACCGGTATATACTTCCTATAATTCTCAAATAGCATCCCCTATGATTTATTCCATTAACCAGCTATTGTTGCTTGGTTACCTGCTTGACCCATAGCCATTGGTCATGCCACTGAACCCGGGGGACCCGGCCCCCTGGTGGCCCCGGCCCCTTTCCAGCTCCGGCAGCTCCGGCAGCTCCGCTCCTCCGTCAGCGTCACGCGGCCCTGCAGCAGTTCGCCGTAGTCCAAGGCCGCGCCGCTCAACGCGCGCACCGTTAAGCGCTGAGCTCGAAGCCTTGGGTCACGTGAACGAGGAGATCACCCAAGGATGGTCCGGCTATCATGGTGGTGATAGGATGCGACTGGTGGTGGCTATGATGATTTTCACTGGTGGTTTTAAGTCATTTGATTGTTATTTGTGAATGGTATGTTATTTTCATGAACTCTCTTGCAAATGGTGAGTTATTAAGTGAATCTGATGGTGAAAGGATGGTTGGTTGATGATTATTTAATAGTTAAATGGTAGTTAACTAATAATTATGGTGGTTTGTGACGGTTAGATAATGATGGTTAATTAATGATGATTGAGGATGGTTGGCTGATGATAAGACAATGGGTTAATTGAGGATGGTTGGCTGATGATAAGACAATGGGTTAATGGTGCTTAAATGATGCTGAAATGGTGGTTAAATGGTTGATGGTTGTCTAAATGATGCTAGAATGGTGGTTAAATGATGAGCTTCATGATAGTTAATGATGCATGATGGTTGATGATGCTGGGTGGTTCATGATTATTCAAAGGTTAAGAAGTGGTTCAATGATTGTTAAATGGTGGCTAATGACGCTTAGATAATGATGTTTAATTGATGATGGTTAATTAAGGATGGTCGGTTGATGGTTAGTAAATCGTTAAAGGGTAATTGGTTAACTAAGAATGAAGTACTGATTGATGGCTGATTACGGGATAATTGATCTAATTAGTGCTTGGTTAGCCGCTTAAATTGGGCAGTAATGGTTTGCTGATGCTTGGTTAAGACTCAATATTGGCCAATTGATGGTAAGTGGACAATCAAAAACGCTTGAGATTCATTACAGCCATCACAAGAGATGAGCGATGAATTTTCATGATTTCGTGGGTGATGAGTTTTATGACAGGGGACAACAAGTACCATAAGAGGGAATGTGATATATCAAGTATATAAGTTGGCATGGGCATATCCACAAACAAGGGGTATGCCAAACCCTCAAACAACTACAATCAGCATTGATAAGAAAGGGACAGTTTTCGAGCACACATCCTTTTCTGGATATACTGGTCTATGGATGTCGACAATAAGAATGCTTGTCTACAATGAAAATGTAGCTACCTTGTCGATGCTAGTGTGTAAATAAAATAACTCTATATGTATGAAACGATTGATATCAATGATATATATATATATATATATAAAGAGCAAGACGCACACCACTAATTTTCACTCCGCAGCAAATTAGTTATAGAAAAATGGAATGAAAACCTGTCACCTGAAAAAATATGAAGCAGACGGGCCAGACCCCAGTCAAGCTTCTTGAAGTTACCTCCCTTGTAGGCCCGGGCCAGACCCACCAGCTACAAAGGTCGAGGAAACTTCCCATAACAGTCCCATACCAATACACCTTACCTGAAAGAAATACACCGAGATTGCGACTTTTGCCGCTTCATCGAGGAGTGTCCATGCCTCTTTGAGGACTTTCCCCCTCCCCAAAAAAGGGAAGGGGGGGTTGGGTTAAAGCCAAAACACTATTCGGAAAAACATGGTGATGCACTAGCTCTTTAACTCCGGGTCGTAGCATCAAAGAACAAGACGCACACCACTAATTTTCACTCCGCAGCAAATTAGTTATAGAAAAATGGAATGAAAACCTGTCACCTGAAAAAATATGAAGCAGACGGGCCAGACCCCAGTCAAGCTTCTTGAAGTTACCTCCCTTGTAGGCCCGGGCCAGACCCACCAGCTACAAAGGTCGAGGAAACTTCCCATAACAGTCCCATACCAATACACCTTACCTGAAAGAAACACACCGAGATTGCGACTTTTGCCGCTTCATCGAGGAGTGTCCATGCCTCTTTGAGGACTTTCCATGGCCCCCAGCTCTTCCAGCTTTTAAAGCTGGAGGCTCAAGTGTTTGGAAAAAAGGCTTTCGGTGAGCCTGAAATGCATGCAAAAAGGGGTTGAAGATGGATGATTCTTTGGAAGTTTCATTTCAGCAAGGGCGGCAAGGCCCTCGTTAATGTAAACACGAGCTGTGCGTGCTGCCTGCCAATGCCGTATGAACTTAACCGCAAGGTCCAGTGCAAGGACACAAGATTCAGCAGCCCCTTGCCGTTTGCCAGATTTAGTCCAACCCAAAGAGATGATCACTCGGTCTCGATGCGCCTCAACCAGCACTTGGGAGCTGCGCAGGCCAACCAATTCGCCTGTGCGAAGCATCCCGTAAAAGCCAATTAAGAGTGACACACCAAACGAAAAGTGACCATGGAAAAAAGCCCATCCAGTGAGCGCATGTAGTACATGTTCTGGAATAGGGGGTGCCCTATTGGGCACTTCGTTGATGCTCCACGTTTTCAGGAGCCTCCAGGCTCCCGGAAGTGCTCCACGGATTTTAGCATCAAAATCCTGGAGTGAAGCAACTGTATCACTGGCCAAAGCTCGGCCAAAGCCATTGGCCCAGAGATGTTCCAGATATTCACATACCAATGGATCCAGATGTTGCCTGTTGCGAGGGAGTTGTTGTTTGTTATCTCGGAGAAAGGAGAGGAACTGGTCAAGCGCTTTGTTGTATCTGGCCTTGGTGGCCGGTTGAACAGTCAAGTTTTTTAAAGGTCCTAAAGCTTGTCGTTTTTTAGCTCGCTCTGATTGGCTGGCTCCTTCAAGAATACGCTTAGGCATTCCTAAATTTGGAGCGAACCCGACGACCCCACCGACTTGGCTTGTCAGCAGGGTTCTGGTCGGTGTGTATGTATCCCCAAAGGGGCTGACAAGAACCAGCGAGTATCAGAGCGTTCACTTGTGACAAACAGGACCTTAAACGACGACTGCTGCTGCGGCCTCTGGACAAACAATGTAGCGCAACTAGAGAATCTGTGAGATGAATGAATCGGCACTTGAGGTGTTGCTGGTGAACTATTCGCCACTTGAGAGCTGTCAAAGCTGCTCGAAGCTCCAACCCATTGATGTGTTCTTTGCGGTTGGCCCAGCGCCATCCGGTGACGATCTTCCATTTCCATAGCTTTCCTGGAACCGAGGACCGCAAGCGGTGAAACTTGCAAAGCTCATTGGAAGATGAAGTAAGTAAAAGATCTTCACCTTTCACACTGATTAAAGTGCCCAGCTTCTGAACCAAAGAAACTGCAGGGGCTGGCCCAGCAGCTCCCCGAATTGGTCTCAAAGGAGACCTCCACAACGCGGTTCGCACCGGGTCTTGAGCTTGAGGACGAAGCTTGTCAACGATTTGCTGAGGGGTAAGCGTTGGACTGAGATCCAACGGAGCTGTCAACTGAGACAGCAACCACGCCACCACTGGGACAGACCAAGTGTTACCAAGCAACGTGTGACGTTCGTCTTCTGCTTCCTGGGTTTTTCGCTTGCTTTTGGGAAAGCACCCTGCAGTGTAGTTGACCGGAAACCCCAACATGTATTCCTTCTCCCGCACACTTGGGAGTCGTATGGAGTTGTTCCCGTTGATCAAACAATTGCGTGATGCATATTGGTAAGGTGGAAACCGGTGCTGGTCTTGCTGCCACCTGTCCACTTCCTGGTTTGTGCATTGCTGCAGCCCAGCCGGCTTCCGACCGGGAGATGGACGGGGACGTGAGGTTGTGAAAGTGGGAAAAGGACGGGATGGATCCACTTTGGTCCACCCTTCCTCACATACCTCATCCAAATCCTGCCACGCAGTCAAAGTGATTGTACCATAGTTGGAGGAATCAGGAGCAACCAACTCTGCTCCCGCCTGCGAAGAAAGCTGCCAAGTGATCCAATACAGCCGAGGGCGGCCACAGGCCCACGGCTGCGAACCAAAACTGCTTGACATCATTTGCCGATCTACAGGATCCATCGACTGCACGGACTCCATAAGCCCTTGCACCTGTGCCCAGGGGAATTCGCGACGCACCAACTCAAGGATACGAGAAACATGAACAAAAAGGCAAGAGCGGAGATCCTTCAACGCTCCCTTCCTGTCACTGTTGAGACCCGATACCCCTTGGCACGGTGGCCCCCCTGCGACGATCACCAGTGCTGCTTGCGAGTATTTGAGACTCCAAGAGCGGACAACTGATTCAGTAACCAGCTTGACATCCTTGATGACCAGGACATCCGGGAAGTGGGATTCCACCACCCGAGAGGCAGCTTCATTGCATTCAACGGAGATATGGCCACAGGATTCAAGACCTATCAGATCAGCCGCCACCCGAAGGGCAGCAATCCCATCGAACAAGCCAATCGTCAAGACTCGGTGTTCTGACCTTGGCACTGGGAGCTGTCCACGTAGCGTCCCGCAGGCCACCAGTCCACCAAGGCTTGTGAGCCCCCGGCTCACGCAGACTCCTCCTCCCGTAGAAGAAGCATCACTGCAGCTCACCAGCTCATGGTACGGGAGCCTAAAGTTCATTCGCGCCAAAGGTACCAACGCAAGCAACCGGACGATCTCAAAGCGACATTGTGCTGGCAGAGGCTTTGTTGCAACTGAGCTGTTGTTGAACGACTCGATAAAGTGCCAAACCGCATTCAAGCAACCCAAAAGCTGTCGCCGGAACATTGTGAAGTAGACGAGTCCTCCACAAACTACTTGGAGTTGTTTCTGGGTAACCTTGGCCTGAGTCAGGAGCAACAGCACTGCTCCCGCATACTTCAACAGTTTTACCTCACGGGGATATGCAATACCTCTTTGTCCATCGACTTGTGCTCCCTGGACTTCCACCAAGCTGCCCCGACTAACAGCTTTCTTGAGGTTCCTGGGTACTTCCCACTCATCGTACATGGAACGAAGAGCTTGTACGGATGAAGCCACCGTACCTTGAAGACCTTCAACTTGGTCGGTTGGAACTCGTTCAAGAAGATCATAATTATCCAGATAAATCCTCCATTGGGGGTTACCTGTAGGAGGAGCCTTGTCCTTCCTGATTTCCAGTTCGGGCTTGTTGCAGTCATCACAGCCAGACTCCTCTCCGCTCCAAAGTGCTAAGTTCCTATGCACATGTTGTGCCAGCGACACTGAATTCAAGAAGCCCATAGGCAAGACTCTTGATGTCAGGTACACCTCCTGGCCTTTCAAGTGGCTAGGCAGACAACAATCAGGAACAAGCTTGTTGAAGGCAAGGAAAGGGAGCCAGTGGTCTGGTACAGCCATAGTGTAAAAGAAACAACGAACATCTTCGCTGCTCACAAGCAAAGACTCACCAGCATGCAACTGAAATGGGGTCATGAGTGACCACATTGGGAGCGTTCCAACATCTCCCTGTAGTGGCTCCATGATTTCGTTCAAGGGCACTAAATTCATAATTAAACGAAATACTTCATGCCCATCACACCACTCATCCTTACTGACTCCGAAGAGCCCGTTCAGGAGCGGACCACTCCCGGTTTGAAACACTTCCTCCGAAGGTATGAAGCCGCAGACCCCTGCCTGTACAAGACCAGTACAAACATCCGGCCAATGCTGATCTTCACACATAACACGAGGGGGCTTCTTCAAATCCCACATTGAAGGATCTTTCAGATAGGAGCGGAAATTCTGAACATAATGCTTTGCCCCCAAAGTACATACGGCCTCAAGTGGCACCCGTCCAATTTCCTCAGGAAGGGCAGGTTTTAAATTTGCCCATTCAAAATGCCGCGCAATCTTCACCTCATCTCCTTTGTAATCAATGCTACGGGTTGAAAAGAAGGTACTCCATTCAAAACCTTCCATCACTCCCCCCAAACTCCTGAGTCGCATCACATCTTCACAAAGGTGCTCCAGCACCCGTTGACTCACATTAGAAACTTCACCTTCAAAAAACAAATCACCACCCCAAAGTGAATTCAAAGCCACGCACATAGATGCTAACCACGAGACCTCATCGACAGTTAAGGCTGGGTACAATCTACTCAAAAGGTCATGGGAGGTAGGCAACGGGAATAGCTTACAGCTTCTCCTGTTACCCTTGGACTGGCTGCGGAGTGGACACGCCTCCAACAACCTTTGGTAGATTAGTGGACCAACCTTCTTAAGTGTGAGCCCTTCGCAACCCAAGCACTCACTCTTTTTTGTCGGGGCCTCGGACGATGAAGCATCTGCTGCGTCATGTGTGGTTGACACACCCACTGGAAAAAGTTGATGGCCTGAGCTGTTTAAAGGAGCTCGGTCACCTCTACACAAAAGAAGTTCCTGTCGACCTGTGCGGTTGCCAACAGTGAACCTGGCTCCGGACGTTCCCTCCAGGAAGTCCTGTGCTCCCGGACTCTTCATGGGAGCATCGGCAACATACGCTGCCTGCTGCTGTCCTTCAACGGCGTCCTCCTCAAGAGTTTGCCACCCCGGATCTTCCTCGGGGCTCACTTGTTGTCGTTGCCTTTTCCCTTCTCCTTCCGATCGCGATCTCCTTTGCCATCCTTTCCCCCTCCTTGGGGATTCTTTCCTCCTTTGCTCTTCCCTTTGGCGTCGCCCTTCTTTCCTCCGCTCTGGGCCTTCCACCTCAACCTGGACTCTTGAAAATCCTCTCTTTGAACACCCGTCAACTCCGAGTGCCCTACCAGCAGGGAGGTCTCCTGCGCCGAGACCTCCATTCTTTGCGCGATCGACCACGCAGTGCCATGCAAGATGGCTTCCTGCGCCTTGATGCGTTGGGACAAGATGTCCGCTGCCTGTGCTGGACGGCCACGAAGTAGTGAATCCAGTGCGCTGGAGAGGTTTAATAGTTCCCGACTTTGGGCACCACTGGCCCTCCTCGAAAGCTGGTTTCGAAAATAAAGCAGTGCCACAGGTCGAATCCCACCTTCCTCTTGTTCTTCCCCTGCACTGGTCAACAGGGTCCGCCTCATAGTTCGAATGGTATCCAGGGTGAGGATACCAGGACACTTCTCGGCCAGCACCTTGGGCTTGTTGTCCTCGGTGAAAATCCCCTCCATGGGCATGCTCTGATCTAAGGAGCTCTCCCCTGAGCTCCCGCTTCCTTCGCGGCTGCTGCTGGTGGAACTCTTGTCGCTCCTCTTCCTCTTCGACATCAGCTTCTGGGCTCTCTTCATCACACGCTTCTGAACCTTCTCGTTCACATCCAAGCCCGTCCCAGCGAAGAGATCCTGGGTCTTCTTTTGCGAAGCTTTCAAAGGGGTTCGACCTTCTAGCAAGCTGGGCTCCTTCTTCTTGTCCTTCTTGTCTTTCTTCTTTTTCTTCTTCTTGGATGTCTCTTCGGGTGTTCCTTCCCTTTGCACTGCTCCTGCTGGGTCTCCTCCTCTTGGCCCTTCTCTCCTGCCTTCTGCCACTTCTTGGGCTCGCTCTCGAAGTCTTCCTAACTGGTCCTCCTCCTTGGGAGCTTGGCCATCTCCCGCATTCATCAGGCTGCTGGTCCAGTCTTCGTCTTGGTCTTCTTGCATCCTCCTGCCTTCTTGAGCGTGAAGTTGATGTTCCCCACATTCTATGCCCGGGCATCCTCGAGGGCACAGATGCACTTTGAATGGGGTGGTCGGACTCCCACTCACCACTCTGAGTATATCCTCTGACGTTGTCCCGCTGAACATCATCATAACATACGTTCCTCCCAAGGTTCGCTCCACCGATTGTACTTTCCCTGCAGCTTGCACTTCTGCCCCGTAGTACAAGCCCTTGGTGATCACGAGCGACATCCCTGGAACTATCTCCTCTAGGGGCACCTCGCTCAGCTTCACCACCGCTCCCGTTGACAAGGAGCCTCCTTCTACCACGGCTGCTGCAGGACGGTGTCTGGCGATCAGCCCGGCCGGCCTCCTGAGACGGGCTCCTCCTCCGCCTCTGGGATGAACGGCCATGGCTTTCCCCTTGGCCTTTGCTTTGGCTTTCACTTTCGGCGCCATCTGTTCGACGAAGGTCTTGAGACGTTACCTTCTTGCTTCCACGAATGGCCTCTTGTTCTCTTCTTCCTTCCTTTGGTCCCTCGTCTCCTCGAGCGTGACCTTTTGCGATGCCTCCTCTGGATAGGTTCTCTCTGATCTTCTTCGTCCTCGTCGTCGTTGTGTCTTGGCTTCTGCTCCTCGTCGTCGTCCTTCTTTGGTGGGGGGCTCTTAGGCCGCTCTTTCCTCGCTTCTGCTTTCCCTGCTGGCTTCAGTCCCAATGGTGCTCCAAGGGGCTGTCCAACAAACTTCCTTGGTCTGTTGGGTACCTTATCAACCTTGGCAATCTCTTTGCCTCCTTCCTCTGACTCCTTGGACTTTTTCTCCTTACCGCTCTCCTTTGCGTCCTGCGACTTTCCTCCTCTCGCTGTCTCCTCTTCTTTGTGGCCGCTTCCTGTTGCGGGTCTCCTCTCTTTCTTTTCTTTGGTTGCTTTCTTCTCTTCTTCCTCACTCTCTGAGCCCTCTGTGTAAGAGTACTCAGGCTCTTCCTCTTCCTTGGGAGCAGTCCCTCTCCCGGATGGCTTAGGTGCCACAGCACCCGAAGGTGTGGAAGCTCCCTCCCACTCTCTTGGAGGATGCGTAGGAGCAGGTGCTCCCGCAAGTAAGCGGCTTTCCAAGAGATCAGCAAGCTCTCCTGCAGCACCTCTGAGTATGCTCAGAACCCTGGACTCGCAGGATGGGTCCAACGATGGAGATTGCAGCAACGCTTGAACCCGATTCCAGGTTCTGCACGGATTGCACAGAGGTATTCCCTGGAAGATGCCGCAGGTCCTACACCTCACCATTTAAAGCCAAAACACTATTCGGAAAAACATGGTGATGCACTAGCTCTTTAACTCCGGGTCGTAGCATCATATAGATAGATAGATAGATAGATAGATAGATAGATAGATAGATATATATATATAATGAAACCAATGCAAATAACTATGACTGTATACATATCTATATACATATATATATATATAATATTAATTTATCTCCATATTGAAAACATGCAAGTAACTATGACTGTATGTCATTCTCCCATCAACTCTGAACAGAACTGGTGCATCCCGGCGCGTGACTTGACCATGCAAACCAACTTTCTTCATCAAATAGGGATAAACAGGGTAGCGCTACCCATTTGGTAATACCAATTTGGTATCTTTTGGTTTTTCATCATTTAATGCCAGAGCATTTGGTGTGATGCGCTAAATGGCGGCACTATGCTGCGGCACTGCCGAAAGCAAACATTCCCGATGGCCACGTGGTCGAGAAAATCATGGTGGATCTTCCGCAGAGCTTGCTTGCTGTTGCAAGCTTCCGTTGTCCTCTGCTGATGCTGGTCAATGGGAATCTGGTTGGTGGTTGGACCACCCCTATGAAAAATATTAGTCAACCAACCATTTGTTAATGAATACTAGGGAAATAAAAAATGCTTGAAACCACCAGCCAGAATGGGAATTTCTTGACAAAATCACCACCAAAGGCTGCTCGCCTAGCAAGATCATCTCCAATCAGCAACCTACTTGGATGTGCACCCCCACTGCGAAGGTCAGCGGTCACAGTTCCCATGGTTTGTAGGGGTTAGTTCCGCTACCAAACATAGGGTGTAACGAACCATGGTGAACTAACCCCAGCTGCCCATCCGACCTAAGCAACCAAGATCTAACAAAACCATACAAAACCCTCGATCGCCAAAACCCTGGATGTGCCACCCCTAGGGAACTTCTCAGATCGCAACCGACTTGTCACCAGTTCCAGGGACTTCCTGGGACCGAGCTTAGCAGCTGAAGCTTGGTACACCAGCGTTTTCCCGAAAGTTCCACGGCCTGCCGGGAGGCGACGCCTCCAAAACCCGAGGCAAATCCATGGGATTTGTCAGGAAACGCTGCATAAGCCACGAGTTTTCATTTTGGTATCTATACATAGTCATGTCTTTGTGAAAATCGACGCGTAGTTTTCATTTACAGAAGTAAATGTTTGTCATATAAGCGACAGTACAATCGACCAACATTTAGTCAACTTGTATGTGCATCTTATATAATTGTAACATGACGGAAGTACGTATGAATCATGGATACAATATTTTTGCGTGATTGATCGCTAATGTTCAATGAACGAAATCATGATTCCAATGTGGAAGCAGTAATCAAGAAATCACCACTGTCACTGATGGCCGCCGCACATCGCCTGCCAGCCACAACCTGCCTTTCCTGTCAGCCTTAACATTTCCAGTCTTGCAGCTCCTTGCCTGGAAAATGCATAAAGCAAATCAATGATCATAAGCATCTTTATCACGATTAATGATGTAATACTGCTTGTGATAATTTTGACGTAATCATATGGTTTCTTAAACACTCATGTGTGTTATTTGATGTAAACAAATTATGCACATGCATTACCAATGATCATTCACATCAAATTTGATGCGATTGTGTGATAGTTATTTCCAGGAGTGAAACCACTTGCAAGACGTGAGGAGTACGATAAAATGATATAATATGTACATGAATATAATATGTGAGTCATTTGCGTTAAAGGGTTGACCAGAGAAACCCAATGCTGCATTACCATCACGGGGTGGGCCCACAACAATTTTTGAGTTGGTAACTAAATTAGCTGGGGTGATTTAGTTAGTTTATAAGTTTAGAAACAATATACAACTGTTTATGACTAACTAGTTGGACTATTTCTAAGTTGTAATTAAATAATTTACTTACCAAATTTTTACTAGTTGGACTATAAGTTTATTCCTACCTTTCTACCACTTAGCTATGGCTGGCCCCACGCCTGCGACCCGGGACCACCGCTCCACCACCGGTCCACCGCGAGCTCGCGCGCCGCGGCTTTCGCGCAGCGCCTCAACTCGTCCCTGTCGAATCAATTGATCCCACCTGAGACAGCGATTGCTATGTCCACGTGGTGATCCCATCTGGTTGGTAAATCCATGTGGCGAGTTGGGTCAATATTAACCAACCAGTTGGTTAAGTATGGTAAATAATGGTTAATAGTAATTAATTAATAAGAAGGGATGATCACCAACAATTGTGATTTAGCTATAGGTCAAACAGTTAACCAACCAATTTCATGTGGGATACTGACCAACAAACTCATAGTCAAAACAATGGTTGATGATACGGGAACCAGGGGGACTAAGGGTGAACTGACCCACTGTCATGTATCGTCACAACCTGCGACCCCCTGCCCCTCCGAACCCCTCCTCCAACAAAATAGAGCTGGATTAAGGCTGAGATGAGAAGAAGCTTTGATTTGAAGCTTAATAAGCAATCATCACCACACCTCTGTCTTGTTTACGCAATGCCTTTTACTTTCTCAGTATTGTCGTTTCCAATATTTCGCGCTTAGTTCCAAAAACACTTTGCAACCGTGCACGGAAATATTACATGATACCGTTCTATAGCTTATATATAGATATTATACAAATGTAAATGTATATCAACCAACCAACCGACCAAGCAACCCCTCCCACCTGCTCTGCACTCGCACGCGCACCGCCTCATAGCGACGCAGCAGCAAGCGCACACCCGTCTCTAGGATCTGGCCGCCACCGCGTCGCCATGGAACGGCAACGGGTCGGTTGACTGTCCACCATTGGTAAATTGTAGACCATTATATAATCATGGAATATCATGGAATGATTAGGATATTGAGGGATTGGTTCACCATGGAATCATTCGATGGTTACAATCTACGAGTGGGATGACCTACTCGGATGTGCAGCTGAGGTTACTTCACCATGGTTACGCCCTATGTTTGGTAGCTGAAGTAAGCCCTAAAAAACCATGGGAACTGTGACCACTGACCGGCTCGCAGTGGGGTTGCACATCCAAGTAGGCCATCTGCGGCTAGAAGCTACGGTACATGAGTGGTTAAGAATGGTTACAATGGTTATTATGATGGCTAGTACCATGGTTGTAATGGTTATGGCTATAGAATGGTTGGAATGGTTACAATGGCTATTAGATATGTACAACCATCATTATGGCTAGTTCATAGTGGTTATAGTTCTAATGATGGTTGTGATGCTTGTGGTGGTTGATGGCTATAAGCTATGGTGGTTGCAAGCCACGGTGGTGAGCCATTAGTGGTTGAAAATTGTTGTTATGGTTAATGATCATGACTTATTGGTGGTTGGGGTAAAGGCTATGCCAAGAATAAGCTTGTCAACCAATCAACTTTCCAAATTCTTGCAGAAACAAATCAGGTTTGAAAAAAAAAACATCAGGTTTGAAACCACCAAGTTAATGCCGATTCATGATGATTAGCTAGTGGTTGATGATGGTCGGTTAATTGTACGATGGTTGAAACTTGTTACTTAAAATTGAATGAAGGCTCTAGATGGTCAATTGAACAATGATAGTTAAGAACTTTGACCTATGGTTTATTATTATCCATCATTATTAACCTCATCTTTATAAGGCTGTAGATCGTCAATTCCCAATGGCTGATTCTGGTTGATGAGGATGGACCTGGTTCATGGCGATGATGGCTATATATACATTGCTAATTGTGGTGGGTCAATGTCTGTCGATTTTGTAAACCGATGATGGTTCAAAGTGGCTACAGCACTGGTTACCAAGAATATGCTCAGCGAATCACGTGAAGCAAAATGACTCATGATGGTTGTTATGGCCATATACGAATTGTGCAATGATATGGATAGCACTAGTTTATCATGGTTCACAATTGTTCGTAACGGTTCATAACGGCTAATAGCCATGGCAGATGATTGTTGAACAAGTTGTTAAAATTATGCCTAGTAGGGGATAATCAAATAAAACATAAATTGTTGAACAAATTATTTCTGTAGTACTTACCCTTTCCAAGATTAAGTATGTATACAAATTGCATATACTGGTAACTATATCATGTGTACAATATACCAACGCTTCAAGTGCTATACTGTAATTGAAATATCCTACATATAGTTTGTAATAAACAAATATATGTACATTTAGATATACATATGTATATATATATATATATCCAGAGAGAGAGAGAGGGAGAGAAAGGAAAATATTTTAGACATATTACATAGATAGATAAATACACACATGGCGGTTTCTGCAAATAGGAGGTATCTCTCATCATCCAATCCTAACCATTTGTAGTCATCAAGCATCCATTCTTGGGGTTCCCTATTGTGAGAAACATCCATATAGATAGATAAATATACAAACATATAGACATATAGTCACTAGGGTCATGGGATTCCAAGCAACCTTACCCAGGATGAAGCTGAACCCCAGGTTGATTAATTGGGGGGGCTACCATTTTAATGGGAAACCAGTCGGCTTTTGGGGGGTACACCCTATTGATTAACCAGGGGGTTAGCTTCATCCTGGGTAGACATTTCCAACAATTCCTAGTGCTTGGCACGGGATGCCGAAACAACGGTGCGACCTGGCACCATCACACACCGATTCGCCTCGACTTGGCGATAGGAAATGGTGGTGGCCCGCAGAAATCATCGTGTGGGGGTTATCACCATTTGTAATGGTAAATGATAGGGGAAAATGGGGTTTATAACCGTTTGTAATGGCTAATGATGGTTTCGTGGTTTTATAAGGGATCATAAGTCACCAACAATAATGATGGTTAAACAGCTACTACATGGGTGTTTCTCAGCTAAAATTTGGCTATAATCACTAGTAGTGATTGGTAATAGGGGATAATTACCATCAAGTGTATGGGGATATACCAACTGTATGGTCGTTTCTGAAAATGGGGGTTCTATACCCGAAAAAATGTTGGTTTTTCAGTACAACTGAAGTTAAGATTGGATGATTTTGGGGTAATTACCCCTATGACTTGAGAAACTACCATATGCAGGGTTCTTAAAATTGGGAGCCCCCACAAATGGATGGTTATGGCTGGTTTATTCCTAAAAATGAGTTTCAACCACCCCTCTGAAAATATGAGTCAACCAAACCAACCATTTAGTACTACTAGCGAGAATAAAAATGTCAATCAAACCACCAACCAGCTACAGCTAATCATGACTTCGAAGATGGTTGCTTGGGGATTCTCATGGACACCCCAGCGACACCCGCGAGAAACACCCGAGATTGCCTTGGACACCACTTGTCCACTGCCATCTCCTTCCTGAAAAAATCTGAAAGCTTCAACAACCGTGCAGGGATGCTCTCAGGTAATGAGCCCAAACGGGGTGTTTCTATGGTGGATTTTCGAACCAGGACAACCTTTAGCATACTTTTTGGTCACCGCTCGTTTTCCGGTGCCCCCGATGAAGCGTGATAGATGAAACTCCAAGTCATCTGTGCGTCGCAGTCATTGAGGCATCATGACCACATGCAACCATCATTAGGATGTCGTTCATCCTCGACTAGCCAACCCTCCAAACTGAGACAGGCCTTGTAAGTGGGACGGGCTTGGGAATTCACACTCATCTACCTTGGTAGTGTTGGTGATTGGTTCTTGCTTAGACTGGCCAATTCATGTTCCAAAAGGAGTAGCAATGGTTCATAGTGATCAATCATGACTGATCGTGATTATTGTAGTTCTGACTAACGATGATGAGTGATAGGTTATGGATACATTATCTGGAAGCTGATAGATGATTCTTCTGCTAAGCTGGTGACGTTATGTTGCCAAGTTCGTCTACATTTACATTAGCCATCCTTGAGTATCATTATGACCTTCTGCTAAACTAATCCGGAAGCTGAAAATCACCAGTTTCAATCGGAAAAGCAGCATATTTTCCACTTCTAGCTTAATTTACCAGAGTGTGGCCGCGCCATCAACCAGCATAAACCATTGTATCAAGCAATATCATTCTGTCAACCACCATTACTCATCATATACCATCAATGATTCTACCAACCATCAGTAATCACGAATCGCAAATCCATCGCAACTAATCACAAAGTAACCACCACTAACTGACCATCACTAAGAAACCACTGAGCACTCAGAAATGACTAGTTAAGCACCACTAATCACAAGGTAACTATCATGGGCGCGTCCCTGGCGTTCCATGGGTTCCATGGCGAACCCACCGTCCTCAAAGGCCCATGCAGAGTCAGGGCTGGAAGCTGAACGGCCGCCTAGGCGAGCTTAGTCGAGCATAATCCACGATTGGTGGATGATATTCTCTAACTTACTTAGGTAATCATGGTCTACATTAAATACCTGCAATGATATAGACATAGATCAGTAATCCTGGGGCAATATAGTTAACATTAGTTAATTGTAAGGATACAAATAAGTAGTCATGGGGCAAGATAATCAACGTTAGTTAACTGTAGTAGTATAGATATGTCATGTTGGTTAATTAAGTATTGAGGTGACTTATCATCTAGAATGATCAGCATCATTCGCATGGTTAGATATAGTTTATTGTCTTTACGTGGTTGACAATGTTTAAAGATCATGATCGACAGTCATGATTCACACTGTTTAAGTATCAGTGATTATGACTAACCATCCTTGATTATGGTTTGCATGGCTAACAATAAATCATTCTTAAAGCCTAAAGCGATTGGTGAACGATGAACCGCAATTAACATCGTGAAAGAATTATTTGTTGGAGAAACAAATGGGTAAGCAACCATATTAGTTAAATGGTGAACAACCAATCATGGCCGACGATGTTGAATGGCAAAGCCATGGTGGTAAAAAGGGAGGCGAGCAGGCTAGCCAATAGTGCGAGCGGCTCTACATGTTAACCGATCAACCTCGATTGACCAAGACTAAGCGTTTTCAACCATCAATTAAGAATAGTTGACCACTATCTACAGTAATTAATTATGATTACCATGATTTATGACTAAACCAAAAACTTCAAAAAGAAGCTAACTCAATGCAAAATAATAGCAAAACAATCATGGTTAATGGTTCATGACCGTAAAATGCTAAACAACCGCAAAAATTGAAACTCACCACAAATACCCGGGTGATTCTGATTCACCAGGATTACTGTAACCAGGATGAGAACATGTGATTAGTTGTACTTAATCATCTCTTAGCTCATGGTTAGCCAATCCAGGACTGATTGTGGTGAAACTTGTATATCGGAGGGATACTCTTGACTGATTGGATTTGTTGATGCGAATCCACTGGCTCTTACGATCAGTTTTGCCGTTTCATCAACCACAATGTAAATGGTTTGTAAAGCACAATCGATTCAACTGGTGGAGCACCCATATGGATACTCAAAAATATCAACTTCCAATATGGCCATTGAGAATGGCTATGAACTAAACCAATGGTTTTTGGGGTGCCCAATGGCTTGACCCACAACTGAAGCAGCACCACATGGCTCAGCAGACGCGCTGACCAGATTAGCCAGGGTCGAGTCACAGCTGGATAACGAGCCAAGCACAGCGCCAACCATCACCAATAGGGAAAACCAATAGGGAGAAGAGTTCGAAAAGGAAGGAGGTGAGTGTTTTTGAAAGAATACAATTGCAATGCACAAAACCACACTGTTTGGTGATTTCCACCCGCTACAAAAAAATATGTCAATGGGAATACAGTAATCATCCAGACTTGTGGAGGAAACAACAAATGTGTCAAACCACTAAACAAAAAACAAAGAACACATCACTAGCCATCATGACTATTGATCATAATCAATTACCTATCATGTCATCACTACTACCCACTCTTAACCGCTATGAACCATCACTAACTATCATTATCCACTAACAAACCGCCAATGAATCATCATTGTCCACTAAATGACCATCATCGACCACCATTAGCCACCAATAAACCACTATCATCCCTTATAAAGTGATGAATGATTGATAATCGTAAATGAACCACTACTAAACAACCAATCAACCACTAATAAACCACCATGAAACCACTAATTCTCCACTAATAAACCAGTAACAAACCACTATAAAAACCCACCGATTCACCCCCCTTCGCGGTGCTCAGCTGACCTATCAATTGGCGACATCGAAGGTCACCAGGGCTGTCGCCAAGGGCTGGAGCCACGAAGGCCCACCTCGGGAGGGAAAGCTGCTCTAAGGAAGTCTTCCATAATGCTTGCAACGGTGGTGAAATTGGCAGGGAAGAAAAGGAGGGAACAAAGGGAAAGAAATGATTGAAGGAGGGAGGGAGGGAAAGGAGGGAACAGAGGGAACAGAGGGAAGGGAGGAAACGGATGGTAAGAAATCCAAAGGAGCAAAGGCGGAATCGGAGAAACAGGGAAAAAAATAAGGCGGACAAGGGTGAAGGAGGAAAGACGAGAAAGGAAGGAGAAATGGTCACTGGGGCATGACTTTAAAAAGGAAATGGTGCAGTGTTGTTTGGCCGGCTGCTGGTGTTGCTTGGAGAGAAAGGGCAACAACCCAAAAGTCAGAGCACGACACCAAGACGGACCCGAAAGCAAAGGTTCCAGTGTGTAAGTAAAGCTTGGAACACCAAGCTAGCTCTAATAGCACCAGCGGACTAGTGGTCAGTCCTGCAACCCTCAGAATCATGGTCACCACTGTCAACACTCAGCATCATCATTGAATACCTATCAGTGACCAGTCAGTCAATTGACCAGTTTGTTAAACGATAGAACTATCCACCATCATAGTCCAGCAATTCATCAATGAAATTCAATTAAACAACAATAGTTTCTATCAACCGCTATCCAACCGTTGTGTACCATCCACCCGTTTGTATTCATCACCAAGCATCAGTATCGACTGACTATCAACCATTCATCAACCATCAACAACAGTCACCATGCAACCACCATCCAACCATTCATGCACCACATCATCAGCCTACCCACGGTAGCTGCATCTGAGCCACGGCGCCAAGGCCGCAACCGTCACCGTAACGACCGTTACGACCGTTACGACCGGAAGCGGCACCGTGCGGCGCCATGGCCAGCGATTGCGGAACTTCATGGGATGTGAGGTTGAAAGAACCAGGGGTTGTTGGTCGGGTGAATGGTCGGGGGAATGCTTGGATAAATGGTTGGACAATGGTTGGATGATGGTTGGATGATGTTTGCTTGATCGTCAATGAGCGGTTGTGCATCATGAAGGCTAGCGATCCTGGGTGATGGTACATGGTTTAGTAATGGTAGTGTTTGTAAAAATCGTTAACCAGTACAACAGCAACAAATCTCCAAAGGATGTCTCAGAATGCTGAATACTAAGGCTTGAAAGGTCAACCGTGGGTGTTAAAAGAGCAGCATATGTGTTATTGATGGTTGGTGAAATGAACAATAAAACACACAGTTACTAATAATTGCAACGATGACAAACATATCAACCGTCATTAACAATAATCAAATTGCTAATTCATGGTTAATAATGGCGAACTTATGGTGCATGCTAATCAAAAACAATTCTATTCTGGTTGGTGGTTCCAACCCAATGAAAAATATGAGTCAACAAATCCTCCCTAAACACTAGGCAAAACAAACGATGTCCATCAAACCACCAACCAGTAGTTGCTCAACTATCTATGATTGTTGCTTATTATCCCCTATGAATTATTAATCACTATAATCATAGGGGATAATCATACCATAATCCCTGATCATACCATAATTTATACTATAATCATACCATAATCCCCTTATAATCATGCCATAATCCCCTTATAATCATACCATAATCCCCTTAAAAACATGTCAACCAAACCACCAAACACTATGAGTCACCAGCAAGTCACCCAGCAAGACGCATCATTCGCAGCCGGCCTTCGAGCAGCTCATGGCACAGAAACTCATTCGTCCCTTCACAACTGTGACACTGCACCAGCAACCTGCTTGTGGCTGCGGTAGTGTGTGTTGCCAATGATGAAATTATCTGGTTGATTGTTTCAATGTGACCTCCCATCAAGCATTTTCAACCTATCAGCCTATCAATCAAACTATGACTGGTTGGTGGTTTCAACCCCTGTGAAAAAAAAGTGTTCAACCAACCATTTGTGAACGATTGCTGGGGAAAAGAAAAAAAGGTTGAAACGAAATAGCTGATCATGGTCGTAGATATCAACTGAAACCAGTACCGTTCGTAGCTACTCATCTTGATCAGGAACCCATCGCCCAGTGGGGTTCGAACAAAATCACCTTGGTGTTTCCCAGCTTGGAAGGCACAGTCAAGTGCCTTGCAAGAGCGGCGTTTTCGATGGCTGAAGGGGACCCTGAAGCCGCCTTTTTCACGGTTCAAGATCTCCACGGCGTGTCCCGCTGCGATTACGCTGCACTACTCGACTAATGTGGCCCACGGAAAAAAAGTCGAACTCATTTTGTGCATGAAACAACAAAATCTCTAACGCATCCTTGTTCTTATTGATGGGTTCCCGACACAACCAGGTCTCTGAGACATCTGATGGGTTCCAGATGGTTCCAGTGTACCACCGTAGTCGGCCTTAAAAGAAATCGAAGAATCTGATTGTGAATCTCATTGTGAGACGTGGTGACACTCTATGCCGTGAGTAAACACAGCGAGCACCCGCATCCATCTTCGGTCGCCCTTCGTCCCAAGTGGGGAAGCCAGTTCTCAACGTTCCGATTTCTGCTTTCTAGTTGTCCTCCGACAATGGTCATCAATGGTCATCAATGGTCATCAACGGTCATCAACGGTCATCAACGGTCATCAGACCAAATGAATGTTAGCGAAGCCATCACGTGTCAGAACTTTGAAAAGACGGCTGAGTAAATTCATGAGTTTTTATATACTAGCACTCTGCAAGAGACACATGACTAGTACCCTGGAAGAGATATTCTAGATGGGAGCTACAATATCTTGCAAAGGATTGAAGCATATCACCTCAAATGCTGGGCGTCCGCATGCCAGTGTCCGCAGTAGTTTTTCAGCAGCCATCAGTTGATGATTCAAACTTGGTTGGCCAAGAACTTTGAAGCTGGCATCGATGGCCCCTGCTGCATGGCTACTCCATGGCTGGGCTTCTGATCAGCTCCTGAACGCTCCGGTGAGACGACCGAAGTTGACTTCGCGAAGATTCATTGCAGGTCGTTAACACCACGGCCGGCAATGGCCGGCCATTTGTCATGCCAGCCGTCGCGAATTCATCGGAAATTCATCGAAAGAGCCTCCAAATCGCCAGTGACCTTAGAGAAGAACTTCACAGTGATGATCCCACAGCCAAGTTGGGTCGGTCGTAGCTAAATTGTGAAAAATATCTTTGGCATTTTATCAACTCACTGATTTGTCACTGGGGGATGGGGCAACATGGTAACTCGGTGGGCATAACTGTAGGGTAACCAGCAGTTATGACAGCGGTAGTGCTCTGTGATGCTTGATGTTGGTTAAGAACAGGCCAAGCGCCAGTTCTCAACATACGTTGATGTGCAACTAGGGTAGCTACTAGGATGGATATGACTAGCTTGTTCGGCGGCACACCGGGGCAGTGCCAGAACATCATCGTTGACTGGAAGGAAGGCACCAGCGAGCCGGAGTTTGGGAGACGTAAGCTGGTTGGTGGTTATAGCTTGTGCCAAGAATGTTAGACAATCATGAACATCCCCAGGTTTGCTCGAAATTATACACATATTGATTGAAACCGGTAGTACGAAGTTATGCTTATGATCACATGGATCTTGAATGACACTGGTCGGTACTGTTTTTTGATGCTGGCGGCCTGTGCAAGTGCAACAACATCACAACCAACGACAACAGCAGCAACAACAACAACAACAACCAACGACCAACAAGAACAAGAACAAGAACAACAACAACAACAACAACAACAACAACGACGAGAAGAACAACAACGAACCGTTATTAGTGGTGACATATCAGTGATGACAATTTTCATGATTCATGATGTTTCACTAGCCATAATTAGAACAACAAATGCCTTAGGGTACAGTGTTTCTGCCAGATGCCTTCTGAGATCCCAGGGGGGTTCTTGGCGTCCCTGTGCAGTGTGTGAGTGAGAGAACAACTACCCTCCGGTAAACTAACCTACGAGTAGCAATGGATTTTGACCATATTTTGCAATGAAACCCTGGGAAAACACCAATAAATGGTGGATTTTCCATTGCCATGTTAGTTTACCAGAGGGTAATGCAAACACACGAACTGTAGATTCAACGCGTTGGTCGAGCTCACATACAAAAGCCGACGAAACCAAAACTAAACTCACACATTGATGATGGATCATTGTAGGGGACAGGGAATGCCAATGATGAGAGGGAATGTGGAAGAATTAATTGTAGTACGGATGAATGCCAGTGATGAAGCCATCATTTCAGCATATTTTTGTAGGTCAATAAACTGTACCGGTAGGTGAACATCTCAATGACCAATCTAGTCTAACGGTTGCGACGTTCACCTACCCGTTTGTCGGTTGGTTGGTACTGTATAGACCCACAACCATATCAACCCATCAAATGTAGAATCAACCATCTCTTTCCAAGATTGTACAGGACATGACGCACAATGACGTCAAGTTGCCGAGTGAAACATAGTTGTCAATCAATGAATGATTAAACTAGCATAACCCGCCACGAAGTTCACTCCTGGCATGTGCCACTCCCAAACGAGCAGGACAGCCATGCAACAATACAGTGGACTGATTAGACACAACTTCTAAGGTGACCTATAGCCATGGATATCAGTAACAAACCATCCATAACTTGGGGGTCCCCCATGGCTTGAGAAACCATTCATGTACCCTTTGGTAAACTAATATGGCAATGAACAATCCACCATTTTGCTAGGAAAACCCTGGGAAATCATCTATTTATGATGGATTTTCCATTGCTATGTTAGTTTACCAAAGGGTACATCATGATGTTTTTCGGAGCGTTTCATGGCCAACGGATCTGTGGTCACCGTTGCTGTTTCATGGACGTGGTGAGCCCGCTGGCGCTGATGGTCAAGGGGTTACCATGAGGAGCATCCCCAGCTACAACGTTCACGTTGGCGAACCAGCAACAAGCAACGTTCATGTCCTAGGGCACAGGGCTAAGCAACAAGAACACCTTCACTTCGGGGTTCATGATTTATGTTGGTTCATGCTTAATGATGGTAAATTGTTGATGTTGTTGGGTTTATTCGTTGGTCTTATCCACCAGGAAGCAGCTTTATCGTTGTGCGAGCGGCAATGCCCGACAGGCTGTGTGTCGAGCGCGTTCCATCCTGCAACAGCGGCAACATTCACATCAATAACAACCTCATCATTGTATAACAACAACCACCGCCGTTGTTCGGGATTATGGGTTGTTAAGTACTGTAACCAACCGCTACAAGCAACTATCAACCATGGTTGATAACTATTGACCTTGATTCCTTGATTGTACAAATAGATTGTGAATATGATCAGTATTGGTAAGGAATCATGTGGAATATCATCATTTTTGTTGTCGCACTATTAACGTCTTACTCAGATCTTTGCAGAGGCGTTCCTCTCTCTTCTCGGGTTTCAAACAATTTGGTAGGACAATGAAGCTACGGACTATCTCATGGCTGAAATCCTTGACTACCGCGACCATTCGAACGCTGAGACAAATAGCTAGAAAGGTCATAGCCCGTGACCCTACGACCAATCAGCGACTTACAAAGGTTAGGCAGAATGATGAAAAGGTGAACGATGGGGTAACAGCCGACATGATCATTCGCCATTATTGGTTGTTACCCCATATCAATGACCATGATTCAAGATGGCTAATGAATCTAATGGGATTCATGATGGTCATTTTTGTACGGTTTCAACTAACAATAGCAAACCTAATGGTCCCATACTGACGGATACTGACCCTACTTGCGGTTGGCACGTGTGCTCGTTGATTCACCCATCAACAGCATGCATAGGTCTGCCTTCGTTCTTCTGGTATATCCGCGTGGTTTCTGTTACATCCCCCCGTAGCCAAGATAGTATCCCCTGGTTCTTCGCATTAACTACGATATTGTTCCTCAACCTATTGTTGCCCTGCCATTCCCTATGATTGGTATAATTGGTTGATATTTCATAAACCTCTTATTCCTTATGAATCGCTTGTCAATCAACCTAGTGTTCTGCCATTTTTAGATGTGATGCTGATCGTTTACATAGTACATAACGAGCTATCCAACATTGTCTCAGTGATTGTTCAAATTCAACCTGTAATGAAATCTCCTCTACATCTGCTTAAATCTCCTATAGATCCCTATAGCTCCTCTCTAAATCCTCTATAAATCCCTTGTAATCCCCTATAAATCCCCTGCTGGTGGTTGATCTGCTGACATTTCCCGGGGAATTTCCAAGAACCGCCAGGGCTGGCTACCCGGTAATGAGAGTCGTAGCCGGGCGGCTCAGCATCAACCAGTAAGGCTGTTCACATTTCTCAGCCATTACAAAGGCTTAGCGCATCATTATACGTAGTTGAATTACTGTGGTATTGACCAATATTACAAACAAATCATATATTGACCAGTTCAATCACCACGGATCATCATTATTCAAAGCTGATTTGTATATTCAAACGATGATTCATGATGATCCATGATGATCCATGATGATCCACTATTGTCAACCATATGAAGGGTATGTACGATATGTATGATTCTCGGCCATTCTTCAGCATTCCTATCATCATAGAAAACACACCGCCAATGTTTCGCGGGCGCTCACCTGTGGGCGGAAGCTTTCCAGTCGCACTTTCTGAAGCCCTGGCGAACTGGAGGAACAGTCACCTTGACAACTATTTCGCAAACTTCAGAATAATGACCATGGCTAAAGGGATATCAAGGACTTGTCAGTATTTTTTCGCAAAGCTAAGGATTTGTCGCTAAAGAATATGACCATGGCTAAATATGGACGAAAAATATTGACAAGTCCTTGATATCCCTTCTCAACTTCGCTTGACAACTATTTTTCGCACTGAGCAAGTTAAGGATTTCTAACGCTTGAGAATGGATCATCTGAGTTATGGCCAAGTAATGCTTCGTACTGCATCAGCAACTTAAGGATCTGTGACGCTTGAGAATGGATGCGCTCTGATAAACTAATCTGGAAGTTAAAATCACCCGGCTTAACAAAGTCATCCAGCTATAAATATATATATATATATATGTGATATTCCACCCAAGCAGGTTGCCAGAGAGTCATCAGCGGGTGAATGTAAGGGATGGATGATCAGCGGGAAGTGGTAGGCATGAGCCCAGCTGGCTTGGTTATTCACCAACTGGGGCATCCATGGCACCTGGTTCTACGCGTCTCGTTGAGGGGCTGAATTGACACGCAAATCTATAGATATTGGTGTTTCTCAAGCCACAGGGAGCCCCAAAAATGGTTGGTTTATTACTAACAGGTGATTAACATGGGATGATTCGGATTGGGAAACCACCATATATGTGTTCCAGCATTCATGTGTGCATCTGGTGCAATTCATACGCACTCATGCTGGGGATATTCATATCATACATGCACTGCACGCATTGCATGCATTGTGCAAGAATTAATCTGCACAAATGCGCACTCAACATACACACAGGCTGATTCAAGAATACAAACATCTAGCTTTAAAGTGCGTAATTAGATGTACTTAGCCTTAACGTATCCACTCATACGTCTATATTCGATATACCATATAGGGATACACATCTGGTTGGTGCTTAAAAACCATCTCAAAATCATAAGTCAATCAACCAGCAATCTTCTAATACTGGGGACCACCAACAAATGTCTAAAACCACCAACCAACATTATCTAGTATTTCGTTAGGCCGCTCCTGGTAGCTCCTGAACGCAACGATCCCTGGGGTGAAGCCGAGCACAGAGATCCACTTTGAGGAGAGAAAGCTACCAGAAAGGGCCCCACTCAGGTAACACTTCAAGATTTCTCCCTGTCATCTGAGTTTTGCACCAAGGATGCGGTCCCCTGCATCATTCCCACTTTTCACAGGTTGAATTGCTCTGCTCTTTTGCAGAGCGGTTTCCTCGAAGTTTTTTGCTTGACAAGGATCGGAGATACAAACGCCATTCAGAGCCTCTTGCTTCATTTTTGCAAATAGCGTCGTATGGAGAGATTTGCCCTTGAAAGAGCATGGGGATATGCAAGGGTTTGTTGAGTTTGTCCTGGTAACTCCTTAGTTCCCCCTTTGAAGAGCTACAGGGATACCCCTGGCTCCATAGCACGCCCACATGGCCATCAAAACGTCATACCTCTGCTGCTATATTCGCACCAAGTCATCTCAAGCGCTTGACAACTCAGTACAAGAAAAAACACAACCAACCAATGGTCTTCGATGCTATTGTTGGGCGTGGTCCATTTTTGCAAGCCATTAACCATTCTGAATCAATCATGATTTTTCCTTGTTAACCGGCATTAATCATGATAAAACATTCTTGATTAATCATTCTTAATCGACCATGATTCATCATCATTAATTAAGCTTTGTTCAGCATCATCAACCACTATCCATCATGCACCGGTATTTAAAAAATTGTTTCACTTCGTGTCATCCCGACCATCACATGCAACTCTGACACAGGTCTATCTGGCATAGTTTTTGGCATTCTATCTGGCATAGCTTTTGGCATTGCATCTGGCATAGCTTTTGGCATTCTATCTGGCATAGCTTTTGGCATTCTATCTGGCATAGCTTTTGGCATTCTATCTGGCATACCCTCTGACATTCTGTCTGGCGTAGCTTTTGGCATTCTATTTGGCATAGTTTTTGGCATTCTATTTGGCATAGTTTTTGGCATTGCATCTGGCATAGCTTTTGGCATTCTATCTGGCATAGCTTTTGGCATTCTATCTGGCATAGCCTCTGACATTCTGTCTGGCATAGCTTTTGGCATTCTATTTGGCATAGCTTTGGGCATGGGAATTGAGGTCCGGCAGCGAACACTGGGCGTGGATGGTCGTGGTTGAAGTCCGGCAGCGAACACTGGGCCTGGATGGTCGTGGTTGAAGTCCGGCAGCGAACACTGGGCCTGGATGGTCGTGGTTGAAGTCCGGCAGCGAACACTGGGCCTGGATGGTCGTGGTTGAAGTCCGGCAGCGAACACTGGGCCTGGATGGTCGTGGTTGAAGTCCGGCAGCGAACACTGGGCCTGGATGGTCGTGGTTGAAGTCCGGCAGCGAACACTGGGCCTGGATGGTCGTGGTTGAAGTCCGGCAGCGAACACTGGGCCTGGATGGTCGTGGTTGAAGTCCGGCAGCGAACACTGGGCCTGGATGGTCGTGGTTGAAGTCCGGCAGCGAACACTGGGCCTGGATGGTCGTGGTTGAAGTCCGGCAGCGAACACTGGGCCTGGATGGTCGTGGTTGAAGTCCGGCAGCGAACACTGGGCCTGGATGGTCGTGGTTGAAGTCCGGCAGCGAACACTGGGCCTGGATGGTCGTGGTTGAAGTCCGGCAGCGAACACTGGGCGTGGATCGTCGTGGTTGAGGTCCGGCAGCGAACACTGGGCGTGGATCGTCGTGGTGGAGGTCCGGCGAGGAGGAGAAGGAGAGAAGGAGAAGAGGAGGGGCAACTGACATAAAAATCTAACAACCCTCCTGGCAGGCGGGGAAAAAACAGCTTGTTTTCTTTGTCCCCCAAGAAAGCATCTGGCTTCCCGAAATCACCTGAGCAACGACCACTCGCCAGTCAAATGATTGGACTTCACAGAACTTCAGGGTCACCAGGTAACCATCCAATCATTGTGCAAGGGTCGTTGGGGTGCTCAACTGTCTTTCTGTGGTCGCTCCAGTGTTCGCTGCAGAAATGAACAGACCAACTGAACCAACCTACCAACGAACCAACTTAACAAACCTAACCAAGGCACCAAACTCATCCAATGAATTGGTTCAAACCGTTGAAGTACACGAACCAACCAAGCCATCAGAGCATCCCGCCCGAAGTCCACGCAACACAGGAAAGCACACCAAACCCAACGGATCTCCCACATCGTTTTCCCGCACAAAGCCACCTTCGTCATGGAGATGTCCGTCCTGGCTCAGGGGAAAAAACCTGGTGGGCGCAAAAACCGTCAATATTACATTGTTGTTTACAATAGGGGACCCGCAAACTGGTTGGGTTATCACTATAAATGATTAATAATGGATGATTTGGGGATACCCCTCTTTTGAGAAACACCCACACCGATTGCGACGACTGGTCAAAATGGTATAATGAAATAGTAATTGTGATAATGTTAAAATGAACAGATAATGGTATTGTGAATGGATCATGGCATACGCAGCATTGATTGTATATATAAATATATATGGGTACATGTAGGTAACAGTGCCCCCTGGGGGCTGAAATTACGTTTTAAATGTTTAATTAAAATATTCAATGAAAATGGTTATTCAATGACAAATCAAAACTTATTTGCTTCAAAGTACCTGGCCATCCAAAATAAACAAAATATCTGTTGCAGATCATCTTGCAATCAATGATCAATGCATATCTGCAAATCTAATTCTGGCATCTCTTTCTAAAATTCCTACAGGTGGTACCCTCTCATGGTTTCAGGCTTGGGGTGGCCCAAAACTATGGAAGGATACCAATTTCACCAATGGTACCAATGCCAAAGAGCACGAAGCCCTGACAAGGTACCAATTGTACCAATTGTGCCAATTTTTTGGCTAGATGGCAGCAGCCTCAAGTGACACTGACATCTCCTTCCAACAGGCTATAATTGGTACCCTCTCTCACGGTTTGGGATGGCCCAAATCTATGGAAGGGCACCAATTTCACCAATAGTACCAATGCCAAAGAGCACGAAACCCTGACAGGGTACTAATCGTACCAGTTGTACCAATTTTTTGAAGATGCCAAGAATGCTCTCTGGTATTGCTACCATTGATGAAATTGGTACCTTTCCATAGGTTTTGGCCATCCGAAACCTAAAGCCATGAGAGGGCACCAATTATGGCAACATAAGGACAAGATTCCAAGACTACCATCTCTCCAAAAAATTGGTGCGGTTGGTACGATTGGTACCCTCTCAGGGTCTCGTGCTTCTTGGCATTGGTACCATTGGTGAAATTGGTAACCTTCCATGGGTTTGTGTCTTGCAAGACTTTCAGCCATGAGAATGGACTAGCTCCAAACACACCAGTCTGCTGTGGAATAACTATCTCAATTCTTGGCATTTCCAAGAAAAGTTGGTCAGAAATTGCTTCTAAGCAGCCTGCCTTGCTTATAAGCAGCTTGCCCTGCTTCTAAGTGGCTTGCTTTCCTCAAAGTAAATTCATCCCGCCTACTATAGCAATTCTTTGTTTTTCAAATTTTGGCAACATTGCTTGCCACCACAACCACTTTCAATCAAAGTCTCTTCGTTGGACTTGGGTCATCCCAGCGCCTGAAAATATGAAAAGGCATCAATCCCAGCATGGCTGCCTCATCTCTTGGCACTTCTTCTGCCAACTAATGCAAATGATCAAGCCTTCTGCTTCTGGGTCTGGCAAAGCTAGAGGAATGGTAATGTACAAGTTCTAGCTGCACAATGCTGTTGCGGAAAAGCTTTGCCATTTTCAAAAACAATAAGCTATTGATTGCTTATCAGCAGCTTGCCTTGCTTATAAGCAGTTTGCCTTGCTTATAAGCAGCTTGCCTTGCTTATAAGCAGCTTGCTTTACTCAAAAGTAGTTGACCCTGGTTGCAGGTAATTCTTCTTTTATCTTCTTTTTTTTTCAGCATGGCAATTTGCTGGCAGGAAATAAGCCTTGGTGGAAGTGAACAAGCTCATGGCCACCAAGTATTCTGGCCTTGGAATTCCTGATTGTAATGGTCTCCCTCGACTCAATGCTTCAGACATCTTCGCAAATGATATCCCAGTGTTGAGACATGTCAAAGGTCCAAGGATCAGGAGATTTACCCCAGTGGCCACTCACTAGAGCCTAGCCACAGATGAGAGAAGCAAACACATCCTGGCTGTGTGCAGGGCAATGGGGAAAGGTTATGACCTGTGTGACAGGAAAGAAGACATTTGGAGCACAGCAGTTTCCAAACAATTCCAACATACCTGTGAAGCCTTTTTGACTCATTATGGATTGCTGGCAAAAGACAACGTGAAAAAAGGTGAATCCATGTGGAATAAAGTTCAGAAGCATCACCTCCTTTGCCATAAACCCAAAGAATGTAAATACCTTGCGCCAAGAAGGTGCTGGACACAGGGAGGAGAAAGCTTCGTGCCCCTGATAGGAGCAATTGCTGCTGCAAGTCCTTCCAAGGTGATCAGCAAGTTTCAATGTGATTTCCAGTTCATCTTGCAAGGGATTTAGAACCCAGAGCTGGAAGAAGAACCAGAAGAGTGAAGATGAAAAAGAAAAGAGCGTGAAGAAAGCATGCCAGCAAAGAGATGGCTTTACAGCCATTGTTCTTTTCCCTCTGACACAAGTGGTGGCTGGATATAAAACTTGTTTTACTTGCAAACAAGTGGTTGGATAGCCACATTTCTGCCTTTCAAAGCGGTGGCTGGGTAGTCATTGAGGTGCTGGCTGGATAGCCATTGGTGGCTGCACTTGGTGACATTGATGCCCCCTCATGGTTTTGGGTCTTGCAAAAATTTCAGCCATGAGAGTACACTAGCTCCAACTGCAGTATTCTGTTGGGGAATAGCTACCTCATTTCTTGGCCCTTTCCAGCACGTTGGCCATAGATTGCTTATCAGCAATTTGCCTTGCTTATAAGCAGTTGGCCTTGCTTATAAGCATCCTGCATGTCAGTGACCACGTGTCTTGGAAACCCCCAGGGGGCACTATTACCTACGCGATCCCATATATATATATATATGTATATATATATATAAATACATATATATATATAGATATATTGATGGTATTGTTAACAATGTTAGTGGATAACGATGGGTATTGATGGATAATGATGGCAATCATGTTGGTACATGATTGCTGATAATATTTTCCAGTATCAATATCATGAATCTGTAGTACGGTGTTCGTTAATGACTGATGCTTGTTCATGGAGAATGGTGGTTTTTGATTGATAAAGGTCTAGTACCATGCAATGGTTCATAATAGCTGGAGATGTGTCAATGATGTTTGATGATGGTTGGTGCTGGTCCCTTTGAGGGATTCAGAATCAGCATCACCCATTGATAGACAAATATCAACCATCCATTCTTGGGAATGCATGTCTTGCTTCTTTTTTGGAAATACAATTCGGCCAACACCATCGGCAAAACATTGACGATCTGCGGAATCATTGTGCTTTTGATCTCAGCTCAGTTGGTTTCAGGACGATTGGACGATTCATTGCGAACGCCAAATCATCAGCACTTGAACAGAAAAGGGTGCATGCGCCAGGAGAACAAGCTAGGGAAACCAACCTGAATAGGTGAAAACATTATTACAATTTGGTGTAATCTCACTCATAGACAAAAAAACACCGCCATGGCCATGGTCATCGTATGTCCTTCTGGTTGATTCTTAGGGTACCAGTCACGGTGACCGTCAATCATCAGCTAGGACCTGTGCACTCTGTGCACTCCTGATCCAGATCGATGGGCTGTAACGACATTGGTCGCACTCCCTGGAGCAGAAGGAAGTGTTGCTGGGAAAGGAAATGGGGGGTTCTCAAGCCATAAGGCACACCCCAGATCATCCATCAATGATAGTGTTCAAACAGTAAACCAACCATTTCTGGGTACCCCTATTTTGAGAAACACCCAATCAAGGTGATTGAGAATTGGATGCCTGGTGATAAATGATGGAGTGACGTGCTTCATAAGAGGCTGATAGGTCTCCTAGCGAAAAAACTCTCCTGAGTTAGGACTCTTTGAACTGCATGCAGATTCTGAACTGTGGTCCTTCACAGCATGAGATACCAAGGAGTCAAAGTCAATGTAGTTCACAGAATCATGCCCTTCATTTCGGACGCCATCAAATTTGGAAAGTCCATTCATGTTGTGAGTCACGTACAGGGCTCTACTTCAGGGTGTTGATCGTAGACATAAACACTTGTTCAGCTTGTGCCAAAGAAGCACCATCTGCTGGTTTCGTAAAATTGGGGTACCCCGCAAACCATCCAGTTGACTAATCATTTAAAAGAAATAAAGCCAATAAAGCATCCATTTTTGGGGTCCCCTGATGTTTGCAGATGTGTAGGGGAAACAAATGTGGCTGTGGGTCAGTTCACCCTGTACCCCTGGTTCCCCTATCATTAACCATTGTTTTCCTTATTGCTGTTTGTTATTATCCCCTATTATTGGTTGATTCATATTGACTCATAGCCATACATAGCTGGTATATACCCTACTAGTGTTGCTTATTATACCCTATGTTTAACCATTGACGATTAATATTGACCCAGCTCGCCGCCATGTAGGTCTTTGGGTCTCATCAGTGGCGTGTCGCAGATCTCCCAGTTGATCGGATCCCTCGCCCGGGAACCGAACCGACCGCCCGGGAACCGGACGCCGCTTGGGTGACCCGTCACTTGGGCATCATCCACTTCTGGTTGGTGGTTGAACCACCCCTATGAAAAATCTTAGTCAACCAACCAATTGTTAATAATTACTAGGGAAAATAAAAAAGATTTGAAACCACCAACCAGACTTTCACTGACCGCCCAGTCATCGCCAGCGGTCACCGTGGTTTCAGGCCGTGGTTTTTCTCTAAGAATTCCCCGAATCTCAAAGAAGCACTGGAAAAAGTTCATCAGAAATTCCCCAGAGTTTACAATGACAATCCAGGTGAAATTCACAACAAAGAAACACGGGGAGTTTCTTTTCGATTGATACTGCTGGCTTGTGAAATCAATATCAACCCTCATCAACCATATTCTTGTACTATCGACAATGGAAAAAACAATAATTCGATCATCATCACCCATTGTCGGCAGTTGTTTTTCATGATTGCCAACCCCGACACAAAACATAATTCACTTCAAACCATTGTTCACCACTATTAACCACTATATCACTCTCTGCATCACTAGAAACCACTATAAACCATCATAGATAACATAGTTTAAGCATCATAAGCCACGTGTTCAACCACCGGTTCTTCGGATTTTCATCACCCTTTCCTCGCACGAACCGCTCCGCGGAAATCCCAGCACTGGGTGTCCGAGCTTCACTGCCCTGCCCCAACGCCCGGGTCCCATCACCATGGCCGTCCGTATCGGGGTCCGTAACCATGGTTGATCTCATCGTGAATGGTGGATGGCTCACATCATTCATGGTGAACTAGTGTCAAACTAGTGGCGATGCTAAGTTCTAGTGCATGAACCGTTATGATCAGTGAATGAATGTGAACGATGGTTGATATGGGTATGGGTCAAAACCCTTAGTCCCCCTGGTTCCCCATCATTAACCATTGTTTCCCTATAGTTTGTTGGTTATTAACCACCATTTTTGGTTGGGTAACTGCTTGACCCAGCTCGCCATATACGAAGTGGTTGATATTCATAGCTAAGCGATGGGTACTGTCGATGGCATGATCAGCACGAGGCCCGCACCAGGCATGGTGGGCCATCCAGGGCGCCCAGGGCGCTACCATGCCTATGGGTCAACTTCCATCCCCACTGGCACGCCACTTTCTGAATCCATAGAGCTACACCAACTTACACTGGGAACTTCGCGTCTTGGCCCAGAATGCTGGGTGACCATGAGCCATTGCGAAGGTAGGTCACCAGGAAGGCATTGATGTGGGGCTTCGATTTGGGGGATCCAAGTACTTGGATTTGCAGCTGGGGTTATAACTGGGAGGTAACCGTGCTAAATCACCTTTATAGGGTATGTTGATGTATGTTGTACCCCCTGTTTTACCATGGTGGATGTCACCAGTTACAACTTGCGGACATCGCAGTGATGCAAATCCAGTGACCTGGGATGGCTGACCCGTACCAGGCCCACCCAAAGGGCGACCCCCGGTGGCAGCGCCCCGGAGGGCCGCCGGTGGCATCAATCCCAACGGATGCTTGACCATGAATGGTGACGGATCAGCATCCCTGGTTGGCTAATAATTAAGGCTAGTCTCATGGTGATCATCGTAAGAATTGCAAGAGTAGTTTTGATCGTAGTTAATCCACGAGAAATCATATCATAGTTAATCTAGTAGTATTTCTAGTAATGTAACAATTCCTGGTAAATATCATCATTACTAAAGTAAACTTGATTACTATGAAATCATATCTTAGTTAATCCAAAATATCACTATTATCATAGTTCATCCGCTATCAATCTTATTATTGACTGGTGATGGTATGCCACAACAAATAAATACCAACAGTACCCTATAATTCACCATTAATATTAATACAATTAAAATTAATTCACTATCAATCCTAGTGGCTTATCCTTCTATTAGTATTATCATATCATAGTAGTTTCCTAAGAATGGTTAACAGTGGATTAACTATGATTAAAAGTACTATCATAAAACCATTGAAATGGCTAATCCATTATGTCAGTATTATCATTAGTATTATTAACATGTATTAAACATTATGAGCCATTATCAACCATTTTCACCATCAATCATCAGTTCACCATAGGAAACCATCACTGCTTGTCACCCATCGGATCCCATCGCTGGTGTTCCGGTGTTTCGAAGGGTGAATTCAGTGGTTGATAGTGGTGAATGCATGGCGAATAGTGGAAGGAATACCATTTGGTTTGTAGATTAATAGTGGTTATTATTGTGATGATTAATAGTGATGATCAATAGTGATGATTAATAGTGATGATTAATAGTGATGATAAATAGTGGTGATTAATAGTGGTGATTAATAGTGATTGATAGTGATTAATAGATTGATATTGATGATTAATAGTGGTTAATAGATTATCAAGCCATGACTACGCAGCAACAGTGGTTAATGCATAGTCAGTAGTGGTTAATAGTGGTGAATGATTGATCAGCCAGGACTAATGGCTATCAACTACTTGGAGATCACCAGGGATGTAGCTGGATCACCACCATTACCTCTTACCCATTACAATTTCATCTATATAAGGTTTGTGACAAATTATCCCCGATTTACTCATCATCGTTAGCATCGCTCATGGTATGCTCATCCACCAACTGGCTGCGGGTCAATATCCTAGAATGTCCTCTACACCTGGTGTTTCATCATTCACTTGCAAGTATTCCAACTATTACTGTTGGTTAATAATCCTCCATAGGCAACCATTAAAGACCATCATCAACCATGTTGATTAACCATTTCTAACCACTCTAAATCACTATCTATCCCCCATAGTAACCATCAATAACCATTAATTATTAACCATCACTTGATTAATTAAACACTATGAGCCACTACTAGCCATTACAAACCACTATAAGATTGATGATTGAAGCCTTGACCCATCGAAGCCGAACTGAGGTCCCTTCCTGGAACGCGGACGCGGCGGCGCCTGCATCAGCTTCTGGCGATTCAACGGAGAACGCGGACGCCTCGTGTGCGAACACTTGGGAAGCGAACAACGTGGTGGCCAGACCACACTGGGAACACATACGCGAACTATCCTGGTTGGTGGTTGAACCACCCTTATGAAAAATATGCGCAAGTCAACCAACCAATTGTTAGTAACTACTAGGGAAAATATAAAATGTTGGAAACCACCAACCAGTACCTATATCAAGAATGTTGGGATGCCTAGAATTTGATATGTGTATCATATCTTATTTGTCCATGCAAATTTCACACTGCTCATATTTCCATATCATTAATTCTACATGTATTACATCGAGCCTGGGGCCCACGTACACGTCAACTGGTTGAAAGGCACCATCTGCAAAACTCATCTGCTTGGTGATGAGTTCATGCGCTTGCGTCAATCAAGCAACCATCCCAAAGCTGGGCCCGGTGGTTTAACCCCTGTCATGAAAAATATGCGCAAGTCAACCAGCCATTTGTTAATCATTACTCGGGAAAATAAAAAATGTTTAAAACCACCAACCAGCGAAGTCATTGGGGGAAAAACGACATGTTCAAAACCGCCAACTAGCCATGGGAGATCCACATCAACGATAGTTCATGATGCTTGATCATGGTTGATGATAGTCAGTTCACGGACACTTTAAGGTCAATCAAGGATCTCATGAAACAACCATCTATCCTAAATATTGAGGAAAAATCAAAACATATTAACAACCACCAGCCAGAATCGATCATGAAAAAAGATGTGTCCCGAGTCAAACAGCACAATGAAATATCGGTAGAACGAGTCGTCATGAGAGTTGAGCATCAACTGCCTTGTTCACAGCTATCCTGATGCAAGCGTTTTGTTCATCTACCTGGCAGTGGTTGACTTTAACCCAAGCATCTTGACAAAGATAAACCTTTAGGTTTTGGGTAATGACATCAGGAAATACCAGCTATCTATGAATGTGTTGACTTTCGTGATGGGGTGGTGTGCTGGTTTTTAGTGTTGGAAAACCAAAGAAGTTTATCGTTTTGTTGGTATGGTATAGTAATCAATCAATAGCATTGGTTTATAACTGTAGGTCTATATACATAATATGTATATATATATACTGTACTGGCATTTAGATATAAACCTGCAATGATAACCTGCAGTGTTGTTGCCTTTCTGTGAGATGTTTCTTGCGGCAAACAAAACGCACGGGTTGCAAAAGCTAAAGAATAAAACTCAGAGCTATATCGTCTTGCTGGAGCACTGGAAGGTCCGAAAACAAGACATTGCCCACACCCCCTGTTTTCTTGGAGCAGCTACTCAGCGAGAGCTTGAATGATCATCCCAGTTAGTCACTTCCTGGTCTCCTTCACAATCATGGTGTAGCTGTACCGCTCATGAGGAATCAGTTACTTGCCAGGAGTGTTGACAAGAAACCAGTTGACAATGCTTGTTTGCCTTGATTAGTACTGCCGATGGTTCTGAGCTATACAAGTCTTAAGCTACGAATCATGGTAAAGGCAACTCATGAACTCACTATCTCTTGGCAAGAAACAGCCGGCAAGCAACGTAGAAGTTGGTCAGTAGCCATGCTAAAGCCCGCTTGAGACTCTACGCGTGCCCGAAGAATCGAGATCCAATCCTTTGGGAAGCCGCGGCCAAGCTCAGGCCCACACATGTATCACGAATAAGGGGTCATCCAGTTTCGGGATATTCAGAAACCAAATGCATGTTGCTCAAAATAGAGGTCCCCCAAATCATCCTGTACATAGAGCATTTCCAGCAATGAACCATAATAAACCAACATAAACCAATCCTTTTTGGGGCCCTCCCCTTTGAGAAAGCCACCAAATGAGCAGCATGAACCTCCTAAAATGTGAAAAAACCCGTGAAAAAACCTATGAACTCTGGGACTCTGGGCCTTAACCGTGAGATCTAAGCAGTGCGCGTGGCGTCCGCCACCGTCGTAACGAAGGGCTCCCGGATCCGTCCCTGGACGAGGCACGCCAACTCGGTCAGGGTGATGCTTTCAATGGCCTGACGATCCGCCAAGTCCTGGCAGCAGATGGTGGGTGAAACGATGAGTTTTTTTCGGAGGGTTCATGAAGGGTGGGTGGGTGGATGGATGGATGGAGGGAGGGAGGGATGGATGGATGGATAGGTTAAGGAATGGGCTAATACAGGGTGAATGGATGGGTGATTCATGGAGGATTGATGGATGGTAAATGGAGGCTTTATGGAGGGTTCATGATGCTTGGTGACAGTTGAGATGCTTGATAAGTACCTACTTGAGATTGGCTGCTGTCGAGGTTCACAGTGATTGAGAAAGGCTGCTCATGGCCAGAATGATTCGTGATAAGGGATGAGAAAAACAACAACAACAACAACAACAACAACAACAACAACAACAACAACAACAACAACAACAACAACAACAGCAACAACAACAAACCACGGTGTAAAACTCATGTTTGATTATTGTTAGTAAATCTAGGGGGTGATTGTCAATGTGATTTAAATGTGCGCTGATGTGCTTTTAAAAAGCTTGACAATGATGATGTCATACATACTGGTTGGTCATTCTTCTTTAATAACATTATAGTCATGAACTTGACCATCTGGTTGGTGCTTACAACCCAAGTGAAAAATATGCTTGTCGATCAATCAACCATCCCAAACGATAGGGGGAAATTGAAAACATGTTGAAAACCACCAAGCAGCCATCTATTCAATCCATTCTATCCCACTTCATCATGGCTCTTGAGTGTTACATGAATCGACGGTTGCCTGTTATTGCTGTGAACGATGGGCCCCCAACAAAGATTCTCATCATCGATGAGTCGTAGCCATTCCCCTTATGCGCCATGCTGCCGTTGGTTGGCGTACCTTTTGGCTGACCATGATTCGTGCTGGCAAATGACCGTCTATTGTCGTTACCAACATGGCTTGGCCAATACATGTACTCTCAGACATTCACCAATATCCGGAGCTGGAGACTTGGTGGTTCAGCAACAAGGAATTGATCAGGAGACTTGGCGAATAATCAATTATCAGTGATTTTAGCCACAATTGATTATTAGCCAAGCCTCCCATTAATATTAGGTACCTGATTCGCTAGTCATGAAAAAAACAATAGAATAGAACTTGTGATTTGTGGCGACTGACCGCAATGACTCGTTACCACCATAAACCGCATCTTTGTTGTTTTATCAGTGATGAACCCTACTGATTCTCAAGCAATACATCGTCCATGATTAACCACCAAAAACCCACTAGCAACGGTGACCATGATTTGTCACTATGAGACAACAACGATCATAACTATACTTGTAGTTTTATTTTTTGACTTTAAGACTCGTAAATATTTGGGTAGTTGCGGAAATAAGGTAACCACCCATAATCCACCAAACAATGCTCATTTTACAAGGGAACAGGTTGACTGGGGGTACCACTATGGCTTGGCACATGGCCATTTGTAAAAGCAAATCGATGACATTTGGAGTTCCTGAAAGCCTTCCTGATAGCCCTCCTGGTTGCATCATGTTACATCCCTCCAGGTCGCCCGGATCCAAGCCTCGTCTTGTGACACTTTTTCATGATTGGCATTGGTCAATTGATACATGGTAATTAAGCTTTTTCCTAGTAATTGAGCTAGATATGTATCAATTAACCATTGCCATTCAATTTAGCTACTTATCAAAAATCAATGGGAATTTATTGAGTGGCAATAAAATCTGTAGCTTAATGGATCAGAAGCTACTTTACTGGTAACTAATGATTAATGGATGATTGAACAAGTAGTGGTAACAATTGTTGGTAATATTTTGTCATGATTGTTAGTTTATGGTAGTGAATCAAAAATGGTACATCAAAAAAATTGTAATCAATGAAGAATTGTTTGAATGAATGAACAAGTTAAGTTATTCAGAGTTGCTTCATTGCCAATAGTCGCTTTAGTATTTTCATTCGACAAATGCCCAACAGTTCAATGAACCACATCGGCTTTAGTTCATAAAATACGCTTCAACTAGTGATATTGTTTTGATCATTGTGCATCAACCATTTTTCATGACTGGCTAGTGGTTGAACCATGCCTCTGAAAAATGTGCCTCAATCAACCAACCCATCCGAAGTACTGGGAAAAACCAGAAGGCTTAAAACCACCAACTAGATGCCCGTCAAGCAGCCATTCTCGACCATTAGCTGCCCACTCCCAACAGCTGCAGTACTACAAAGTGATGGCCCCAGGTTGACTTAACCCATCTGACAAGCTGTAAACCACAACTGGTAGCCTTGACTGGCCCCACAACTGGCCCCTCCTCTGGGCGTTCGGCCTGGTGCTTCCGGAGCGCCCAAGTTGCTCTGGTGAATGATGGCTTTAAGAGTGTTGAACGTTGGTTCAACGGCGTTGGTCGAATGGCGTGGGTTAAACGTTGGTTAAACGTTGGTCAGCGCCTGAATGGTTCATGACGGATTTAGGACAGCTAGTCTACGTTTGATGATGCTTAATGGTGCTCCATTTTTGGTTGATGATGGTGTTACATAGCAAGGACCAAGTATAGGTACACACATGTTGTAGCCCCAATGAAGAGAAGTTTGGCATATGTACGTCAAACAACATGAGAGTTGGGATGCTTGAGGTCGCTGTTGATATTTGATAACTACAATAGATGTAGCATCGACTATGATGCAATAGCTAAAGGCTCCAGTATCAAGGAGCAATTATAGTTCACGTGGGCAACTGGGAACAGCGACAGGGGCACAAATAGCCGTAGCCACTCGGCATCACTATTAACATGAAATAAACTGACCATCACTGCCATCACTAAACATCATCATGAACAATGAATCAGCCTTCAGTCATCCAGCAGTTTGGCTATAGGCCTTCAGCCATAAAAATGGTAGCGCCGAAACGCCTTCGGAGGTTCCAGCGGTGGGGGAAGGCAACGCCAACAGTTAATAGCTAAGCAGGTTAGATAGTCAACAGATGGCCACGTGTAAGGCATCATATGCCTTGGTTACACGGGTTGGCTATATCACCATTTATTTGCCTGATTCCCAAAACAGAAAACTCCCAAATCATCCCCAGCCATCAGCCATAGTCTGCTTTAAAGGATCCATGATTTGAAGGGTCACCCAAGTGGAGAAACCCGGATAATTCACCAAGATTCAGCAAAAATCATCTCCCAACAATAGCTATCAAAAAGTGATGACCATTCACTGCTCAGAGTGAGCCTTCCCATCTCCCGGAACCCAGACCTTGTTCTGCAACAACTTTTGACGCATCCTGGGCACCGTGAAATTTGAGGGGCCTAGAGACGCACATGTATTCTTGGTATTGATGATATGCTCAATGGAGAAAGCATGCATCTAAAAAAAACTACGACGAGATATAAACGCACGCATGCATGAAAATATGACTCAATATATAAGTACATACATGTCTATATTACATTACATGACATTACATGACATTGTATGACATTAGAATTGTAGGTTTTCAGTTGTATGGTTTCTTCATTTCAACCAGCACCCGCGTCACATCTAAGACAGTCGCTGCTACAACTTGCTTGTGTATCCAAATCTGGGTGAACCCATGCCCATAAAAAGTTAGTATGATAATCTGTATATACTAATATATATACACAGTATATACATGCATTGATCATACGATATCATACGTACCCAACCAGCACAAACAACCCAAAACATCATGTGTATATAACTATTTACATATCTATTTCTATATATCTATATCTATATCTACACACCAATGTAGCCGCATGTCTCTTGGTGACTTCCCTCGCGACGCACCGCCTGTATCACCGACCTGACGAACCGAGTTGCTGCGAAAGAAAGCTGAGATCCGTGGATTGCGTGGGCGTTGCGAAGCCGGTGTTCAACGGATGCTGCATTTCCTGCAGCGCGGTGCCGCGGCGCCGATGCGACACAGTTGATGGTGGTTGATGATGGATGGTTGCTGGATGGGTTGGTTGATGCTTGGTTGACGATGGTTGGTCAGATATGGTTCGCATAAATGGTTGAAATTGGACGATTTGGAGGTTATGGCTTGAGAAACACCCAAATGGGCTTGGTTAATGATGCTTGGTGAGCTCTGGCAAACAGCAAGGAATGCCAACAGTAACCACTTGTGAGGCGTGTTTGATGTCAAGACTGTTGGCAACATGGGAAACCATCCATCATGATCAACCACTACTGTTGTCAACGGTCTTGTCATCCTTAACAAAAAGTACTCAGTGACTATTGACTATTACCAAACATCGACTATTACCATTTGATCAACCATTGCATAGTGACTATTCCCGAATGACGAACTATTACTTAGCAACCATTACATAGTACTACCTCATCTATATTGTTAAACATTACGAATAACCACTACTCCACCATGACTTCATAAACCTGCCACCATGACTTCCCGCCGTTGAACACGTTCTTATGTCCTCCTTAAGCTCGTTGAAGATGTCTTCACCTCAGCGGTGCCACTTCTGGGTCCTGCAGGTTGGATTTCTGGGATGTGAAGGGTTTGTTGTTTGGTGTCCTGGAGCTTGGATTTGTTGAATCCACTGGATATTGATCCATGGTTGGTTGTTGTGGCTTCCATTTGATCACCAACCATGGTTGGTCATGGTGATTTCTTGATCTGACCGATTTATGTTTAAAAAATGACAAGAAAAACTACTAGAACATGGCAAAGTAGAAACCTCATGGGATATATGACTCTATTTTGATCTTCTGCAGAGCAACATGACCTTTGCTTGTTGCTATGTCAAGTGTCACCGTTTGTTTGATATCATTTTGTGCGTGCACGATAGAAAAATGCGAATTTGAGAGATGATGACTGTGGGCTGTGCGTGTGATTGGCTAGCATTACAATGAGAAATACTATCATGCTCGCTACTGTTGGTGATTGCTGCCCAGTACCAAGGTTTAACAATAGTGTTCAATACAACAAAAATAGTTTTGCCATGATGACTATTGATGGATGAGTTAATTGTTTGTATAATTCTAGTTTGCTTTGCTTACTCTTCCTGGGCTTACTGTTGTGCTTGCAGTTGGTAATTTGTACAATGTTGGTTGATTGCGGTCACGTTTAAATGCAGTGATTGCTATTGGTTCGTTTGTTGTTTTGTGGGTCGGTCGCTTGATTGGTCGGTTGGTTGGTTGACTAAAGGTAATCACTGGCCATTGACGAGCAAAAAGTCTCTGACGACTGTATTTGATCATGATGCTTGACGATATTCTATATTTATTGCAAATCATTGCACATAAAACTATGTATGTATAATATATAGCAGAGTCCAAGTCTAACTGGTTCCTTTCCAAAACCTATTTGGATCCTTGGATGACCCATGTGTTGCAGGGCTCAAACGCAGCATAGGAGCACATAACAAGTCATGATCATCCGCACCACCACCAACAACACCATAACCACCATCACCACCACCACCACCATCATCATCATCATCATCATCGTCATCGTCATCGTCATCGTCATCATCATCGTCGTCATCATCATCACCATAACCATCACCACCATCATCATCATCACCACCATCATCATCATCGCCACCACCATCATCATCATCGTCATCATCACCACCACCACCACCATCATCATCGTCATCATCATTGTCATCATCATCACCACCACCACCACCATCATCATCATCATCATCGTCATCACCATCACCACCCCATCACCAGCCGCAGCTACTTTCCCTTGTGCGGTTTCGGTGCCAAGACGTGCCAAGCTCAGCGTTGGATTGAGAGATCACTGTGGATCATCAAACCCCAAAAAGGATCACGGTGGATCGCGGTTGGATCACTCACTGAACATTGTAGAGCTTCAAATACTTCTGAACCAAATGGTGATCGCGAGGGCCATTGTGGATACACCACCTTGGACCAACCAGGATTTTCAATCACACAGTTTGGGAAAGAGACAAAGAGATACTGTCAGATGTGCACTACAGATTCGGGCTAGTAGTACACCGTGGGATGTGTAAAATTAGTTCAAGCCACAACTTCCTGGCTTCATTGGCTGCTTTGCTCTTGTCAACATCCTTCGTAAGCTTCCAAGCGGTGGAATAAACCTCAGATTGGAACACAGGGGGGAAAAATTTAATAAAAAGATATGAAAAATCCGCGATTAGCAGGTTAGATCAGGTTAGCCTAGGAACGCTGTGTAGCTTCTTTGCCACCGGGTCTGTCTTCCTCTTTCTCCCTGCTGCTGCTGTTGCTTTGGCCCCGGGCTTCTTGGGAGACACTACCTTAGCTTTAGCCTTAGCTTTTGCACCTGGTTTGGCCTTGGCCTTTCCTTTGGGCGCTGCCTTGCTCTTTGCTTTTGCCTTGCCCTTTGCTTTGGGCGCTGCCTTGGCTTTTGCGCCAAGGGAAGCACTCTTGGGAACCTCAGGGGCGGTCATGCCTGAAGGCTGATCAGAACGGGCGGGCCCTGAAGCAACCTCAGCATCAGGTGCGTCATCCAAAGCATCACCAGGCGATGGGCTGTTTGAACCATCATTTGAATCATCCACAGCATCACCAGCATGCGGTGGGTCATCCATAGCATCACCGGTAGAGGAAAGGCCATCCGCATCATCATCAGCATGCGGCGAGTCATCCCCAGTAGAGGAAGGGCCATTCACAGCATCTTCAGCGAGCGGTGGGTCATCCATAGCATCCCCAGTAGAGGAAAAGCCATCCACAGCATCAGGATGCGGTGGGTCATCCATAGCGAAGGAAACTCCATCCAAAGCATCGCCAACATGCGGTTGGCGATCCACAGCATCACCAGCATGCGGTTGGCCATCCACAGCATCAGAATCAGCAGTAGAGGACGGGCCATCCAAAGCCGCCGCATCATTCGTAGTTCCAGGTTCCTGCCAGTGAGCGCTTAGCAGCGTGAGCCCCAACCCCATTCTATCCAACTCTCACCTCACCCCACCCACCACACATCGGGAACCCAGTGAGTAAAGCAGCCAATGATGATATTTATGATGAACAGGAGCCAACCATGTTAATGTTGATTGTTTACATGTAGTCATACATGCTAGCTGGATTATGTAGCAGATAGGATTAACCTGACAACAGTAAACCTCAACATAGCCAACATTGTTGCACACTCTGAGGCGCACATGTCCTCCGGGAAGAGGTTCTTGGGAAGGACCTCCGGGTAAAATCGACGGAGTCGGCGGAGCTGGTGCCTTTCAACCTCAGAGTGAGGGATGTGCTTTAACCCAACAATTAAGTGGGGGATATGGCATGAATCAGTGGCTTATGTTAACCATAATTGTTCAGCTAAGAAACGTCATCCAGATATGATTCCCAACCTTCCTGATTGTCAGGTGGGATTGGCGACGGGGTCACGCTCTCCAAATCAATAGCTGGGGACATGGGATCGATCTCCGTCTCAGCACCATCCGGATGGATGAACTCTTCAACAGCGGCGATCATCTCCGCATCGGTTGGATCGGTGAACCCGTCATTGGCGTTGTCACTTTCCCTGGCCCTAAGATGAAACTATGCCGAGGCAAGGATATGAGAACACAGCCCAATGAATACATAAGCGAACACATGTGTGTTTCAAAATATGTGGGCAACCCGTGTTTTCACAATATACATCATATACTGACTATACTTTGAGTTGACCCTTCCAAAAATCTCATGAATGTGTTTTGAGCCACGCCAAAGAGCATCTATCATCAATTTAAATCAAGCAGCTCAGTTGTGGAAACACTGCTACTAGCAAATGGTGGATCAGGAAGGGTGTCCAAATATCGCGGCAGTGCTTCAGGATCATCATAAGGATCGCTTTCAGCTGGTCCAAAGATGTCATCAAAGGATTGCCTGAAGAGAAAAGACATGATGGCATCAAGAGGGCAAACTGCTTGCAACCAGCCATTGTTAGGCACTAATTAGGGAAAGGTGCAGGGCTTCTTCGTTGTGGGCTCTCTTCTTCTCGATCATATGGTAGGAAGGCAGGTCCTGCTAATTGACGAGGGGTAAAGCTACCAACGGAACAAAACCTGGACTACATGCACAACTTCAAAACAGATACAACATGTCAATTGTTTTGACGCTATGTCCAAACAAATGTTGGGGCCTCATCTCGTCTCTTTCCAGCTGGTCTTTTCTTTGGGGCGCTCTTTGACGCAGGCTTCTTCTTGGAAACGTTTTTTTCACCACCACCACCACCCATCTCCAACAATTCATCCAGACCCTCTAGCCCGAACGATCCATCATCGTCCTCATCGTGGTCATCACCATCTCCATCTTTCAAAGCTTCAAGGTCTGCATCTGGTTCTTCATCGTCTTCATCATTTTCATTGGCTTTGCGTTTGGTCTTCTTCGCTTTTTCCTGCTTGTCTTTCTTATTCTTCTTCTGTTTCTCCCTTTTCCCCGCATTCCCAGTCTTCGGACCATCACCCTTGGCATCATTAGCCCCTCCCTCACCAGTGCGATCTCCGCGCCAGCTCGTTGAGGTTCTTTGGGGTCCCACTCTCTGCCTCCGCGCTTCTCTTCTGGCGAAGAGTCATCAGCCCCAAGTTCAGTTGGTGATCCTACGAAACTTGTATCCAAGATTAGACTTCACAGGATGACCTATCCCCCAACCGGTTTTGCGCAGGAACGAGTGATGCCGCTGGAACGCCGAAGATAAGGCGAGAGCGGGGCTGGATTGGATGGTCTCGAGGATGAAGACGGGGCACTCATCAAATCCCCCAGATTGAATGCCTTGGTTCAGGTTCAGAACCACTATCAATAGTCACAACATGAATGAAAGGCAAGGTCTGCCTATAACCTTTAGCCATCATTATTTTGGAAATTTTTGTAACATACCATTGATACAGGCTATGTAATTTTCAACCCAAGGCACTGGTGCACGGAAAGTAGGATTGTGCGTCATGCATACCACTTCATCATCATCGCCGTCATTCTCGTTGGCCCCAGCACTATCCCTCCTAGCTCTCTTCGAGGGAGGCATGACACCCACAATCAAAATATACCTACCTAACCCACTCAAATGCCTGCAGCAAAGCATATCAAGTCATGAGTTGGAATGCTGATGATTGAGCTGGCATGCTGATCAAGCTTTCAGCACATGACAGGGTAGCTGGACAGGTTGAGTCTAATGTAGGCAAGCCAACATTTCTTTTTGAAGCGTGGGAAGCCCAGTCGTTGCTGCAAGCAACCAAAAGCCGTTTGTCAAATCATGTCAAATCTACTGCATGTCACAGCACCCCCCAATCTTTCCACCTGGGATGAAATTGAATCATGCTGAAACAAACAAGAAGTAGTTCAGATTATTTCATTGTGTCTAAATGATTCCCAGAGGATTTATCAAAAGATCATGGGCTGAAGCAGTAGTCAACACGACAGAAGAATGTCGCAGCGCAATCATCAGAATTGACATCACAATGGTTGTTTGTTGTTATTTGCTAGACTCCTGCGCTGCAAACAGTCAAAACAGGCGCTTGGCCTTGTTTGCTGAAAAAACAAGCTCCCTAGACCCCTCACATCATGCGGACCACCGCAGAGCCAATATCCACGATCCCTGAAGCGCAAGCAATCGGACGGATAGGCATCAAGATCTTGGTTCCGTCGGCGCGTGTTTCAAGCCTGGCAAGTAACAAGATCAACAACATAGCCGAAATCAAATGTGTTGATTAAGAGATTGACAAAATTGTCATTGAATCTAACTACCGCTTTCACAAAATATTCAGTTGCCTGACTCGCCATCCAATCACCAACTTTGTGCTCCCCTTCAGCTTTGAAATCTGCACGAAGCTGCCGAAATTCTTGAATGTTGGCCCAGCTGGTTTGCCTTTGTCACCCCTCTTCCGTTTCTTGGGTTTCTCCGGTTTCTCCTCCTCGTCCTCTTTCTTGTGGTCCAGGCAGAACACAAGCGCCTTCTCGCTCTGTGGAACGGATTCCACCAAAACATGATGCGATATGCCCAGCTTGACCTTGCAGGCAATGCAAGTTTATATGAATTCTGAACGTTTTGAAAGCATAGAGTAAGATAATATACGATCGATCATTTAACATCTTCCTACTTCTACTTAGAACATGATTATTCACCCAGCACCTCCCCACTATCCTCCAGCTGCAGCAACACATCCCGCAACGGTGTGGGAGTGTCCACACATTCCAAAGGCTGTAGGTGGGAAGGCAACTGCTTCTTTTCCAGAAGAAAAACGCATTCCGGGGTCACTGAAAAGCGGAAAAAACGCCCAGCTGGGTCCTGGCAAACCTCTTCCGCTTCCTTGGAAACCATGACAGCTACTGATTTACTGTTGCGATAAAGATAGAAAACTCAGAAAAATGAATTGCGACACAGCCAATCTATGCTAAGTGTCTGCAGCTTCCCGCCAGTTTCCACTTCCGAATGAAAACCTGAGATACATTGTCATGTTCAGGTATGCTTGAATTAGCTTCCATCACCGTTGCTGAAAAATCTACCACTGGAATTTGGATTGAACTTAATCAAACAATACCTGTGAGGACAAGCGGCAGCTCCCGATGCTGAAGGAACTGTGTAGTCCCTTTGGATACTAAATACAGCACGCTGCCCTCCTGATCCGTGATGAGCTCCGCGCAGGAGTTGATCTGAAACTTGCGCCTTACGCCACAGAACAAAGTTGAGACATGCTTTTATTCTACACGTTGGGTTTACCAAACTGCTAGGAACCAATTATCATGAACCTAAGCCAAAAAATCTTTGATATGACTATGTTCATTGATGGTGGTCAGCCAGGTGGCGGCTTCTTCAAAGTGGTCACATCTGACTCGGAGGCCATGCAGCCTGGTTCCAGTTTGATCCGTTTGGGCGCACGTTCTGTGCTGGTCTCATCTTTCCTATCAGGGCAACTCCAGCGGTATCCAAAGAATTAGAATTGACACCGACGCCAAGATCATCAGTCGATATTCATATTTGGAATGCAAAAGTTCAAATGATTAATACTTGTCAATCGGATCCTGTAGGTTGGTCGTATCTATTTGGTTTCCATCTTAAGTGTTTGAATAAATTTAGATGATTCACCCCCAAGTTTGAAAGAAAAAGGTCCTGTCTTCAGGTTCTTCCACGAAATCACCATCGGGATTGAACTCCTTGTTGTGCTGATCCAGGATTTGCTTTGCTTCAGTCTGGAAAGTTTCTGATTGGAGCCATTTGTTTGCGTAGGTACCCAAGGCCACAAGAGATGTTCCTCTCTTCACACAAACTTGGTACTGATGGACATCTTGTTCTGGCTTGGCATCCCGCAACCCCTGAGTGTAGGTTTCAAAGTTGGGGAATCCATGCAAACTCAAGTCCCCAGCCCGGGCTGCTTCGTAAACAGCATTTGCCAGGTACTGCTGGAGATGATCTGGCCGCTGATCCAAGACAACAGAAGCGCAAAGGGTGCGGTGGTCTGATGCTGCATTCTCCTAAAACGGAGGTACCAAAACTGCAGAAGTGGATTGAACTTTATCAAATCGTATTGTAAAAAACAACCTTGTTGTATTTTCTTCATTCACTGTTTTTATCTTTGTTCATTAAACAGTTCATATGCACAATAATTTCTTGTCAAGCAAAAAGGACAAGTTGTCCACAATCCAGAACGGATTCTGTTTATTTATTGAAGTTGAATGATCTTAAATGTTTAGATCATGTTTAGGTATTCCTGGATCCATCTCTCCAACGACTTTCCTCTAATGAACCAAAAGATTGGGCAAGGTCAAAGACAACTCCTTTTTGGTTGTACCTGATTGCAAATAAATTATTTAGACCCAGAATGAGATGTTCCGCTGTGTGGCCTGTCCTTGAGAACTGCCAGCGCTGGCCACCCATCAAAACAATGCAGATCGCAGAGCAATGTTGTTGCCACACTTGCTGGCTTCACAGCAGCCAGTGACCGCTGCACGAACGATACACCGCCTGCAACCTTGGTAGAGCTTCACTGTTGGGGAGATTGTCACATGTTGGGAAAAGATGTCATCGATTCCCCAGGTACCCATTCAAACAAACACTTACCCAGCCAAACCCCCCTAACCCATCCTAACCCCCGTTTTTCTCACCCCATCCACAGGTCCATAAGATTCCATATGACATCCCTCAACATTCCAACACTACCCATTTGACATCATCACGTAGCCATCCCAACTCACTTGCCCAGACAAGTTGCTTGTTTGAGCTCCTGAACCAGCGTCATCGCACGGCCAAGGTGTGGCAAATTCGCTCTTCCAGATCCCATGGCCTGCAGGCAATTTGTTTGGGCTGGAGGGTTTGTGGCCGCAGATAGACCAAGTTTGTGGCACAGCTTGGCAGGTCCCCCTTAGTTGAATTGAACTAAGTTGTGATTTCAGCATCCTACCTCTTTGAACATCTCTGCTCGGGGCAGCATCTGGATGTCGTCAACTACTCCCTGCTTCCAAAGAGATGATCGTTTGTAGATGTTGGCGCGGTCTTGGTGAATGACTGCAATTCCGCTGATTGCTGCATCGCGGCGGCCGTAGACCGACTCCTGGGAGCAGACGTGCTTCCCAGACATGAACCAAGTAAACAAAAAGAGAAATGAGTCAACAAACACCATGTTCCAACCAACATTTTGATAAACAGATCATTGTTGGGCACTCAAATATCTTAATACTAAGCGTTGATCTATTATTTGACAATCAATTCTTCAATGCAAATCGTTGGCTAGCAATCATAATCTCAGCCAAAGCACCTTGGCAAAAACCCATGTGATGTTCCTCACCACCAAGTTCTTGTCCTTTGCGCTCAGGTCTTTCCTGGAGATCCGGCAAAGAAGCCTAAATCAGATTTCTGAATTTTCTGGATGTTTATCCCATTGTTTTGAAAAACATATTGTGAATATAGCTTCCACATGTTTCGGAACATTGCCAACCAACCGACTAGGAAACAATCATTCTTGTGCTGCAGAAGAGTGTCTCTAGATTGTATCTGATGTCCCTCACATCAGCATCCGCCTGTCCATCTTCCTTGTCCACGCTGCCAGCATCAGATTCATCACTTTGTTGCTTGACCTGGCCAGCATCCGCTGAATCACCATCCTCAGGTTTCAGCTCATCCTTCTCTTGCTTGGATTCCATTTTCCTGCAAAAGTATGGAGAGAACATAGCTTACAAGGGAAGTTGGTAAGTTTTGGAATTCTACCATAAACATTGAACATCCATAAGCTTGTTGGGCTTCGAAAATCCACCAGCTGCCCGAATTATATTATAATAACATTTTGATGGTTGCTTTCAGTCCTCGAAGAGCCACTCATTTGCGAAGCTCTGTTTGGATGTACCACCAAAGCAATCGAGTTCTTTTTGTACTGCGTGAGGAGATTTGCTATGGCAGTGATCAGAAAATCAAATTTCGATGCACCAAGGATGCCAGCAGTGGGGAGGTTGACTAGCAACACAACCCCGTGGTCTTCAAAGCTTCGCGCCGAAGGTTCTTCGGCGATCGATTCCTGGATGAAGCTGGCCAAGGCTGGCAGAACAGTCGAATCAGCGTCTGTGGATTTTCCTGAAAATAGACGCAGGCTTGAAGATAGGTAATCCTGCACCAGCTTCCACGCCTTCACA
>VSDK01001140.1:219205-248459 GCA_009767595.1 Symbiodinium kawagutii
GCATTCCTGAAGGGAGAACACTTTCAAATTCAGAGAGGGTCAATGACAATGGTATCCGGGTATCCCATGACTTCTTGATGTTTCAACAAGACATGACGTTGTATCATTTTTTTCTATTTGCCAAGCATTTCTTTCCAAGAGGTTTAAGATTTTTGGACCCCCCTTAAAAAGGACCATTTTTGGGGGGGTCCAAATTTGTCATGAAATTGAAGGAAACATTTTCCATGTGCGTCATCCCTGAAACTTGATTTGGATTTAAGGCAGGGGTTTGATGTGCGCCGAAACCTCCCCCCAAACCTACACCCTGTCTCCTCGAGCTGGGCTACCAACTTGGCACGGCGTTTTGAGCTTTCTTTCTCGTTCCTGGGCAATGCGTGTCATCCCGAAATGCGGGATGTATCACAAACCCGTCATTATTGATCCGATTGTCCCAAGTTGGATGAATTAAAAAATGTTCCATCAAAGTCAGCTGTGGTTCATGATTTGCTCAGATTCAAAGAACACCTCATCGGCCTTGAGCTGTTCCACCCAACAGTTGAATGCCGCGAGGAGAGATTTGTTCTGCGCGTTCTTGCTGACATCTTGCGCTTGCGTGATGAAGCTTTCCAGGCACTCTCCGCGTAGCTGCAGGGACAAGAGCTGATTGGCAATTTTCAAATTAAACTACCCCCTGAAAACTTAAAGCGGATCACAACACATTTAGCCAAGTTACATTGAACTCCAAACTATAGTTTCTACAAAAAATTGTTTCCACTTTCAAAACTTTCAGCCTCGAGTACGAAGCTGATACGCTCCCAGTCAAATTCATCACCGGCTTTGGCTAGGGTGCCCAAATCCACGTCTAAGCTCCTTAGTGAACTTCAACCGAAAAGGGATTGCAAGATATTGCAAGTTCTTGCATGTATGGCATATCACATAATATTTATGTATATATTTATATTTGTTATATATATATATTGTATGTTTGACATTCTATGTTACGGTGTGTTTTAACATGCGATGTGTGTTGTCCCTCATATTCCTATTTTCCTGTTCTGTACAACAATTTAATCCAAACATCTAGCCTCAGCAGCCGCAAGTTTGGCATACCCAGAGTCAGCATCCCATTTGATTTGTTCAACTAGTTCATCATCAAGGCTATAGAAATTGACAGACCAAGAGAAAGTCCCCTGAGTTTTGGGGTATTTTTTTCAGTGTAAAGATTATATCCCGCTGGTCCTACAGCCCAATAATCGAATCCTTGGAGCAGGTCAGGTTGAAACATGGAAAGCGGAGGGCGATCAATGAAACTCACCGATCCAGGCTAAACTTTGGAATGTCACGGGGTTTCTAGAAACCCAATGATAATTCCTTGGTCAAAATTGGTTTCGACGATCAAAGAATTTCCAGCATGTGTTTCCTAATGTCCCGGCTTCCTACCAGAACATCCGTATTATCACGGGGTTTCTGGAAACCCCATGAAATTTTCAAAGTCGGAAAGAACTCCCCAAAGTCATTTGGCCCAAGCCAAATCAAATCAGAATGTGTTCACGGGGTTTCTGGAAACCCAACGAAGACAATTTACAAACATTTGGCGCCAGCCAACTCAAATCAGAATGTTTTCACGGGGTTTCTGGAAACCCCACGAAAAAATCTACATAAATTTGGCCACAGCCAAATCCGTGCTCCGACCAATGATCAGAATCTTAAAACATTTGGCTCCAGCCAAATCTACCTGTTGGCATGTTTCACAACCTAGCATCCCCTTCTGAAAGAGCTGGTTGTATTTTTCAAGCACCTCATTCGGGAAGTTGTCCTTCAATTTGGGCTGCAAGCAGAGCCAAATAGCGCAGATGTCAAAGATATGTTTTTCCTCGTCCATTTGCGCCAGTTTCTGCAGGGAGGTTTCTGGAAACCCCGACATGAAGGGCTGTTCCATGTTGTCTTATTTGAAGAATCATGTTTGTTGAACCGTTGCAGTCTCAGGGCCACTTTCATTTTTAAAGCAAAATAAGTGGAAAGCATCTTAGCACAAAGGAACATGGAAACTTGTTTGGGCATGCCCACAGTCCTTCGCTTTGGTAGTGCTTTCTTTCGTAACCTTTCGGCAGAAGTCCTGGGCAGGGCCCCAGCCTATCAATAAGATAATGAACAGGCGGGGGCAATCCAAGGGATATGAAAAAAAACATTGGTACCCAATATTTGGATGTAACCTATTATTCTAACCTACCCCTTTTAAACAATAGACTCACCAGTCCTGGATGATCCTCGTGGCCCACAGCATCGACAATTCTGGGGTGACCGTGAGAATCTCTTTCCATTGACGTTTTCCGGCATACTTTGCCATGTCAGCCCTCGCCGTGTTGTGAGGTACCCACCAATCGCCTTGCAGCACTTCAAGCGGGAGGCCTGCACGTGGCTGCCATGTGGGAAGGAAAGGTGGGTTATACAGCCTAGCCTGAAGATTCATGACGGAAGTTGTCGTAGTGGGAATGGATCAAGGCGTGCAGCGCTTCTGGGGCTCGAAGCCTAGGCTGATGAAGAACCTAACATCTAATCGAACAAGGTTCCAATTGCCAACCATGTTGTTCCTAATAGCAGCCATTGGATTTTTCCCCCAAGATGCTCACCACCCAAAATAGAATACAAACCTTCCCGGTGACATAAAATTCCATGTGGACCATATATTTTTTTTTTTAGTAGTAAAAATGTTGTAAACAAATTCAATATCAGGCACATATTGTATATCAGGCTCTTCTTCGCAGAATCGATGCGATGGTTTTTGTTGGTGGTCATCGAATTGTATTTCGCACAGAGGCTGCTGAGGTTGTCTTTCAAAGGGCGTGGCGCGTGCTTCTGCATGCGCTTCTCGATAGCAAGCGCTTCTTTCATGTGGCCAAGATAATCAATCGCTGACGGCTTTTGCTTTTCAGCTGTGACATGCCCCAATCCTTAGATGTCCCAACTGAATAGATTTTGATAGCCATTTTGTGTGGGAAAAACAGGAGCAACCACAATTCTACAATGAGTGATTTTGATTGTTAATCAACTAAAATGAATTTGATTGTTGATTCAAGCAAAGCACTCAAAGCATGGAGGTAGTGGTGAGATGGAACATCGAAGTGCTGGTACGCACACCTGACATACCGAAAGCTCTGGATCATCCTGTCAACCAATGGATCCTGTAGCGCAGCTTCATCCAGTTCCTTGGTAGAGGGGGACACCAAACACTGCCAGCAACATTGACACCAAGAAAGACTACCAGTAAGTGACCTAAACACCGCACAATTCAACCAACCATCAGCAACATTTAAACTAATCTCAGGCATGCATCAAGTTCGTGCATGATTGCTACCAGTCCGAGCATGCTGAGAGCCTTGAGTTGGCCGTCTGTATATCCAACAGAGAACATAGCAATGTTGCGCGTGCCGTCTGCTCGTGGGAAGCGAATTTGTATTGCTTCTGACGCACTTCTGTACCCGCACATGAATTCGCGGATATGTGCACAGAATTGGGCATTTTGAGGAAAGACTTAGCGCACAGGCTGCCCAGGAAACATGGCGGGAGAGGTGGGAAACATTTAGAAAAATGAAAAAAGTTGGACAAAACTTGATTGGGAAAAACGTTAAAAGGACAATGAATCCAGTTTGACATTGAAAAAATGGATCAAGAGCCAAACCAAGCCATGTTACAACCATTTTTTGCCTCCGGACGAATGTCCAGGGCATGTAGCGGTAGCCACAGCTCTTGCATGCTCTCGCGGGGAACAAGAGTCAGCTCTGGTTTCTCATCTCCCCGGTAACGATCCACCACCAAGTGTTGACACGCCTCACAGAGTAAGTAGATTGGAGGATGAGGAATGTATGAGACTGTTTGATGAAGCTTCTGGATGAAGTATTGGCCAACCGAATCCAGAACTAGCATGCAGTGCCCATTGTGCTATCTGCAAATGAGCACCTGCTTCAACGAAGTGAGATCATTGCCATACCTCTCAAAAATGTAGCTGCCAAAATTCTTATCCGAAACCACCTGAGATACAAGCAGCAGGTTGTGGATGGTCCCCCATGGTCCCCAAAACAAAATTGCATTGACATGCTGCAAACCATTAGTTGAGCCCTGAACCTTTTCAAAGTAGGCGTGGATTTTCCCCATGATCTCATTGCTCTCTAGTTCCATGGCCGGTTTCCGCAGAGTCTGAACACCAGAAAGTGCTCTCAGGAAGGGAGAGCTTGAACCCTCAATCATGAAATGAAAGCACGATACGGCTGACCAAGATCAAATTTGCTGAGATCAATTCAAAATCACAAAACATGCAAAGATCAGGATCCATTTTTTCCCCAACAACATCTGAAAGATGCCTGAGGCTCCACAACACGAAACGCGCAAAAGCGCTCACAGCCAAACACCCCTTGGCTGAGCAACCCTATGTTGCCAAGGAAATTGTTTATCCTCGGCCATGGTGAAAAACCACCTCTAAGCGGTGGGGCCTAGGGGGCGGTGGACGTGCACCTAATCTCATTTCAGATTCTCTTCTTGATGCTTGAGGGCCGGCAGCTACAAACTGCAGTTGAGCATAGGGCTGGCGTGGCCGCTGAGGGTCTACCAGCTTCTTGTAATACTGGATCGCTCGGTTCATGTGAGGGAAATCACGGCCAATTTGGTCAGCAAGTAGCATCAATTCGTCCACCCTAGATTGTTCCAATGACTGTTGGACCACCTCATCAGTTGTGTTGACTCGATTCCAAAAATTCTCAGTGGCACCCAATAGTGCTTGCGGCCAAATCAAAAGCGGGGGCTGGATCAGGCAGGTGTCTGACATGTGCCCCTTCACCAACCCAAAGATGTCTCGCCGATCTCCCTCTCCCCGCAACCTGCGAGGAACATTCTCTTCGGTCGCGATGCCGACGCCACCGTGAGGCATAGCTGGCCAGGAGGGCTGGGATGGGGGAAATTCATGGACCACTGGAAATGCTTAATAAGCATTGGTTGATGTATTGGATAAACAGCACTAGTATCAATGTTAATCAACCCTGCCTTCCCCGGGAAAGAAAGAGAACGACTGTGGCACTCTGCAATTGGTATCTCCATCACTCTTCCGAGAGCGGTAGCAATTGCGAAGGGTTGCAGAGGCTGGCATCATTTTGGTCCAATTCCGGATCTCAGTGCTCAAAGAAATTTAGTTGCAATTCAATCTGTTCAATGTATGATGATGGGCATCAAGGTATGATGATGGGCATCAAGGGTGCATCCCAGATACGGAATCTATCAACTCTACCTCCAGCACCAGATTCTTCCTCTGAAAGACAGGGCCCAGTTTTCGAAGAATTGTCCTGGGGAGTGGGAGTTCTTGATGCCAGTAAGTAAACACTCATTGCCTCAACTCATAAACCATGAAATCATAAGTTCCAAGAACCAGTCCTTTGGAGGTCTCTCGGAGTTTCAATGTTTGGCTCCGAGTTTAGACTTGATGTGATGAGAGAGAAGATGCCATCTGCACAGGGAACATGTTTAGACTTCAATGTATTCATACATATGCTCACAATTTCCCAACACACACAAATATTTGGAAGTGCCCGACCGATATCTTCATGTGTATGTCCGACAATCATATGCTGATGTGAGCATCCGACGAAGTAGTTTGCTTGTGAAAGCAAACACTGCCACTTGCCCGTCCAAGAGTTGCGAACTTCTTTTGGGCAGTTATCTCCCTGAAGCCATAGCCTGAAGAGAATTGGAGGACACTGTTTGGCTTGACCCAAATGAAGAGACTATTATATCAGAAACACACGAGCCCCCCAGCTAAGTTAAGAACTCGTATGGAAAGGTGCGGTTGGCTGCACGTGCCAGGCACCACGCTCGATCAATGGAACGCATGGCCTGCAGGAGTGAGCGGGTGAGCATGATCCGAGTTTGGGAAAGTATGGGTTGGTATATGATTCCATTCAAGCATGGTCAAGCTCCAATGTTTAAAAAGGCCAAGTATCAATTTCGATAGTCCAATTGGCCCCAGTGGGTAGCCCCTCGTCCCCAATGAAGATGAAGACTCCATAGCCATGCACAATGACGCCAGTCAATGTCACAGAAGTACCTCACATGTTGCAACCGGTGATTGATATATATTATTAACCATAATCATTGAACCACATATTAGGCTTCCCGAAATTAAAACCAGAAAACATATCATGTAAAAATCGCTCATGAAACATCCTCAGGTAGAGTTGCGGTGAATGCTCTCATAGATTGGGCGCTTGGGCGTTCGCCCGAAGCTCCAACGAGGAAGGACTACTTTTGCCTTATCGAAGGAGTCCAAGATCATGACTAGCACGTCATTTTGGCTCTTTGCTCGTTGCCGAGCCTGGTAATATACTTGTCGATCTTTGTACACCTGTGTATAGTGGCCCAGCAGCTGGTCCGATAGCTGAGCCAGCTTCGCAAAGTCCTAACTGAGAGGTCATTGTGATAGGACCCATGGTATCACCTTACAATTAACATGGCAACCAACCCCACAATGCCCCAAAAAAATGGTTGCTAATGAAGACTGGGAAGAATCATCTGTGCCCCGAATTTTGCTCCGAAGGGTACTGCAAGTTAGACAAATCTGATGATGCGTCCGTCGGTGGAACTTGACACATACCTTCCACTGTTGGATTACATTGAAGAATGTAGAACGTGAAGCCGGTGTCTCACCCCCAGCTTTGCAATACGCCTTGTACAATAAGAGCATGTTCATCCAGCTTCCGTGCGGAAGTTCTTTCATAGGTAACCTGCATGGGTCATGGTTGCAGGAGATCTGCATCGTCGGGCCCAGAAGGCGGGAGTCAATGAGCCTGTCGAGAAGCTCTTGTCGAAGATCATCATCAGCAGCGCTAAGTACTGACTTCGATGCTATCCTCGATTTCATCCATGGGAAGGGTTGCAAAATGATTCTTCTGAGTTGAGGGGTGGATTGATTTTCTTATTAGCTGTTGACAGGCTATTCTTTGACAAAAAGAATGCAAATGAATGTCATCAATTGGCATAGATTGTGCTGAGTCACGATGTGGGCATGGGTTCCGAAGCACTAAAATACATGTGAACCATGAATGCATTCACGGATGCACTCTTGATCGCTGGCGCTGAGCCAGGTCCTGAGAAGCCGCCAGCGTGTTATGTTGAGATCTTCCGAAAGTGTGGCTTCCGTCAAAAGACTCTAAAGAAAGAAGTTTGCATAATATGGAAAACAAAGTTTGATTGAAACATATTGGAACAAATGCCACGCAAAGGTTCCACCAGCACTAGTGACAGTCCGGAGGTCCGTTCCCTTGAAAGACGATTTGCACCTCCTGACTCGGGATTTTCCAATCCCCAGCATGTATACCCACGCAGCTTTGCAGACAGGATGTCCTGTAACAACATGCTGGCAGATTAGACCAAACAAACATGCATCTCTGAACAAATGACAAATGATTTTGTTTTGGGCAAACCCTTTCCTTGAATGTACCAATGCTTCCGTTTGTTTGCTCCAGCTTCGTGCTGCAGCGACCATAGAAGTGAGTCTTGTGCAGGTTTGCTCAAAAGCCAGAATGCCGCAACCACTTTGAGTAGCACACCCATGGGAATTCTGCAACGGCATGGACAAACTGGGTTTTGGATGACATTAGCCACCCGTTCCTTTGAGCTCCCTGATCGAGCAAACACTGATTCATTGGGGTCTTTTGGTTTATCCATCATATCTTGCAAAGATTGCAGGCGCTCCCATGTCAAGTCCACGTGTCCAAAAGAACTAGAAGCCACACTGGATGAGCTCGTAGATTCATCAGCGGAACTCGATGAGAGATCTTCGGAGTTCCTCAATGCGCAGGGCGCAGGGTCTGAAAAGTGGAAACAACATGTTGGGTTCAAAGAGCCTTCTGTGAACCATAGCTTATGACTACCAGTATTCCGATGAACCGCCAAGACTGCAATAAAGTGACTGATCAGAACTCTCAGAGCTGGTGGGATCATATCGGCCAAGGCCAGCTTCTGGTTGATCTGACTCATGGGAATCCCACCGGCGTAACACTGGCATGGCAGGTGCGATGATGATGGGGCGAAAGCGGAAAGTAAGGTTTTTCTTAGTCAGGTTTATTCACCATTGTTCTTATGGTTGTGAAATAAATGTTGTTTCATCGTCTAATGTTGTCCATGTGTGTGTCATTAATAATGAGCAGGTTACATACTAGTGCTTCTAAACAGTAGCACTTTGACCCAGAAACATGTTCCCCCTCAGGCTGTAGAGCCAACGCGTCAAGCATCAGTTTCAGAATCACGAAAACTACATTGAATGGTCACCAAAGCTCACAGCGACATAAAGCACTGCATGCAAGGGCGCGAATTCTTTTAATTCCGAATTTGGGAAAACAGGGATGTTCATGGAAGTTCTATTTCAGCCATCCCATTCAACCACACATTTTAGTGGGTCTACACAAGATAGTGCGACGCACAAACCAGCCAGTGCACTGCGGACCGCCATAGCATTGCCAGCCAAGGAATGCAATACCTTAGCGTAAGCAAGTTAAAAGCCATTACAACCATCAGCAGGTTGACCATTGATTTCCCACGTGGCAATTCCATGATCTAAACATTTTCTATTCATCCAAGGAGCCTTGTCAGACGCCTCATTGAGGCCTGTCATCCGGTTGACCGGCAACCCCATAAGGAGTAATGCCTCCCTTCCCAGAAGGAATCGGGACCTGTCCTTGTCGTCCTTGAACAGCATGAGGAACTTGCCATTTGGCCTGAGCCGAGTTGGAGCAATAAAGAATGAGTGAATGGAAATCTTGACCCTAACCTACCTATTTACCAAGTAACATCTATGCCTTTTGATTGAGGGTCATTAATTATGCCGTTGGAAATCACTTAGCCCCACACGTAAGACAAGGTAGACGGTCATTGTGGGAAGCCACCATAGGCATACAATGTAGGCTCTGAGATACATTCAGGCACGCAATGTTGTTCTTATGGTGGTAGCAAAGGAGGTCCAGTGCGTGCATCTCCCTGGGAACAGCAACCAGCTCGGCAGCTTTGGGGTAAGATTTCCAGAAGAACTTGATGGCCTTCTTCAGGTTGACCTGCAACAAAATTAGTGATAAGAGGGCGCCAGAAGCCTACAGATTAGAAATTTTGATAAAACAAGACTTTGCTAACATGGTTTCTCCCATGCCCTCCCCTATGTTTGAACATGTTTGAACAATTGCCTGCCTTATTGGTTTTCGCCCACTCCTTGTGCTGTTGGATCCACTTCATTTTGGGGTTGACGGGCCTTGGCCAAACGATGCATAAGGCACCAAAAGATTTCCTTCTGACAATGACAATGGCATAAAAAATACTTTGACCAATATCTTAGAGCAAACAAGGAGCTTGTTGGCATTCCGTTTCCGATTTTCAACCCTGACGCACTTGTCCTTCACCACAGCCGCATGCGTGGCTGGCAGTATCAAATCGCTCCTGAGCATCGATGCGCAATATAGATTCTATATTGCGATGGACCCAGTGCCACAAGTTGAGATGTTGACATTGCCACAAAGAACTAGGATTGGCTAAGGAACCATTGGGGCACATTCACCGCGCTAAAAGCATGAAGGATCGTTTGCAGTTTTCTCGTCATAACATCATCGAAGTTTTCAGCAAGGGCTTCAGTGGTCATCACATCCATCCGAATCAGGAAAATGAACAACCTCCTTCTGGTGATAGGGGCGCCAAAGTGCTTCCTCGGCGCCAACACAAACAGCAACATGAATGCTTTTCATCTTATGGCACACAATTTTTTGAGGACATGGAAATGCATGCTGCCGCCTAGAATCGGGTCCATGATCACGGTTGCCACGGCATACCTGGGTTTGGGGATTTGTATAATATGGCGCAGTATGCTGCTTTAGTAAGTAGTATGTCGATGTACGTCGTGTCGAATTGTTTGAGTCAGGTTGCTCCTTGAGATTTCGCCGTATGATGTTCAGGACATCTTCTAGAACGGAGCGGAATCCGAGCACATTTTCGAGCAATGCCACCTAAGTTGTTAGATTGTTGAGTGTATTGACAAAAAGCCAGCGAAGCTGCATGACATATTAAAACATAGGTCACTACATGTTAAGAAACCAAGACTCCATGGGACGTAGCTGGCGAATATTCCGCAGTACTGCCCACAGTTGTTTCGAGTTGGCATCCCGTAACATCAACCGCACGTTGTTGAGCACAGAGTATGGTTGGCAAGGGAATCCTGCCGTGTAAAACATCACCTGCCAATGTCAGCACACACACACACTCAATTCAAAAATAGCTGAAAAGAAACAAGTTGTCAAAAAAGACATTTGTTCCAATCTATTATTGTATTCACACCCCATCCGGCCTTTTCACGAAAACGTTTTGGGATGGAGTCACTGATGACATTCTTCCGGAACCTGTGGATGGCATTTGTTCTTGGGGAAGGAACATAAAAACACATAGAAACATGTATGACAATACTAAGGAATTTCAACACGTCCACATTGCAATCAGAGACAAGCAGCTTGAGACAATCAGGGAAATTCTTCTTAAGGAAGTGGAACTTGTCGGGATCAATCTCTGACGCTGTCCTTATCAAATGATGATTTCTAAAGGCCGTTTGGCCGTTTCTTTGCCACACATGCAAAACAAAGTGTTGAAGTTGAGGGGCGGACAAATGCGTCAGGGCGCCAATCTTACCGCACGCTTCCAGAAGCATCATAAGACCCCACAAGGGAGCATCAATTCCACTACCTTACATGTCATGTCCGGAAAAGAATGACAATGTAACAGCTCAGTGCGATGGAATGGTTGCACTATGTTGCAGCACTTAATGCCAGATTAGCTGCAATCACTGGCGTAGGTGACGACGCGCCCGGGCCATCGAGAAAACCAAACAGCCAGACCTGCCAAGTGGTGAGAAGAAGTGGATCGGGATACTGGAGCTATGAAACCAACAACTAAACTCGATAATAGTTATATTTTCACTCGTTGAAAATTGTGGGAGTGCCCAACCTGAAAGCCGTAGGAAGAGGGAACCAATCTCCAAGTAGTCGATGATGTTTCTCGGCATCTCCTAGATGGGTTGATGAAGGAAGGGCTGAGTTTGGTTAAGCAGGGAGGAAAGCCATGCTTGAGAATACCTGGTGACCAGTCCTCCTCCTCGTCTTCAGTGGTGTTTCCATGGCTGCTCACCACTTCGACGTCAGAATCTGAAGAAGTCATGCTTAACTTCCCCAGACCCTTGAGCTGGAAACAGCTCAGGCCCTGAAGACCCAGATACCTTTTGGACAAGACCCAGTTGCCATTAGACATGGCTATATGCATATAATTCTATGTGATGTGAGTAGTAGCCGATGATGCCAGAACGAAATCGAGTGGAGAATGGCTAGTCCCTATTGCCAACCCTGTTCTTTCAGCGCATTTGCGCAAACACGATGACGCACCGCCGCCAAACTTGAGCGATTCATTGGCTTATAACTGGGGTAACTACGGTAACTACCAGTTGTGGTAGATACAACTGACTTGTTGAATGGCTTGTACTTATTCACCAACTTACAACTAGGGGGTGCTCACCTTGTAGATATGTCCACAGTTGAAACTGCTACCTACAAATGTGCTATGTGTACTCTTTAGTCTCTTGCCAAGCCTCCAAATGTCCAGTCTATGAAAGGGTGCTAAGGTCAAGGCAAGTTGAAGAAATCCTGATTCTGCCTAGTTTCAGCAATATATCAACCATTTATTGTAGAAAACCAACCATTTTGGGGATCCCCAAGTTTAAGAAACTCACTTACTTTTACTTTCCTCATGTTGTTCTTCATCCCAGACATCGACGATGTGGACCCTTGGCTATAACTTGGGATCTAGTCCTAGCTCACTGATGCTCACTGGCCGTTACTCAATCTCTAATTGGTTTGGAGCCGACATCGCAGGGACGACTCGTGCTCTGAACTGTAATAGCCAATCATTCGAGGATGGTCCGCTTTGCTAGCAATTATATTTGGAAAGCCCTCATGATTGTAGATGTCTAAGTCTTTAACCGTGCAAACGTGGTAGCATCCTTCTTCGCACAACATTTCCGCCCTGTGAATCATCTAGGTTGCCCGCCGCAACCACCACAACTTCTGCTATGGGAACGGAAGTCCGCCTGAGTGTTGACCAGGATGCTGAGGAAGGTCGTAGATCATGTGCTCCCAAACATGGGGTGGATATTCAGGAGATGATCAACCATAACCACAAGCCATCCATCACTAGCTATCGCAGGCGATCAACCATAAGCCATCTTTGGCCATCACTATGACAGGTGTTCATAGTTGGCAATCGTGAATAACATCTGTGAATAGTGGTTAGGAGGAGGGGATAACGATCAGAAAGCTGGGGCCCAACTCATTGGGGATGTGACTTGGGGTGCAAGGCAGCGGGTGGCCAGTCTAAGCCATGGGATAGCCAAGCAAAGATCCACGGGAGCTGGTACAACTCATCCCCAAAGTTACGACGGTCATTGCTTGAACTCTACGGACGCGCAACTTAGACCCATCACAAAGTCCCTGATGGTCAATCATTCTCAACTGCCACTAACCAAACAGAGCTGATGCTTCATCCCAAGTTGCTTACACTTAATTTGGAGGATCCTTTGACATGTCCGAACAAAGGACAGTGATACTCCGCGAGAATCAAGAATCATCATCAACCAATCATTTATCGATCAGCCTCAGGGATAGAAACATCATCATTAATCAGCGTTATCAATCCACATTGTTGACCATGACTGAACGTCTTAGCAGTCTTCACAACCAACTTTTGCCAACATAGCTGCTTCAACCATCCTTGAGTCCATGCCTTTCAAACATTCCTCGGCTACCAACCAAGCGAAAATTACTCGCAAAGCTATCGCTGTCTCGACTCCTTTTTTTTCGCACGAATTTGGCCGCCAGTGAGGCCTCAAGCAGATAGGTCGATACGAGGAACTAAGTACACACATACAGTGTTCGCAGATATAACTGACACAATGCATATACGTGTTTGTATGAATTCCTCGGCATCTAATCATTTAACTGCTGCTAGCTACAAAGTGACGGCGTTCAGCTAGGACCACTGATACACAGTTGTGATAAATGGCTCTAATCATCATCTAGCAATTATCAACCATCATCAATGATCAACCATTCTTGACCCCGCCGTCACCAATGACCATCAACCACCAGTATCAACACTGATTTCTTGACGATCACCAGCCGCCTTCAAGGTGTGGCATGCATCATCCTGCGGTCTCACACAGAAAAGTCACATTTCAAAACCACCGAATTTCCAACCACAACGGCTGTCACAACGGAACAGGAACAAAAAAGGGAGTAGAAGCAAACTCAGAATCGCGACCAGGTCAACAAGAGCAACATCAACTCATGGCTGGGGGTTTCTGAATGGCTGGGTGTACCCCACAAAAGGGTCGTTTTATAACTCTGAATGATTGATATGGGATGAGAAGTGGGGGTAACCCTATTCTAAGATACCACCGCTTCAAAAAGAGAAACAGCTTCAAACTTGACACACTTCACAACTCTCTGAGTTTTTTCCACCCTGGGAACTCACAACGTCTCTGGGGAACCCTCACGGTCCGCGGGACACCCTCCGGCCATTGGAAATTGAAGAGGTTGTCATCGTCCTGCAGCCAAAATTCCAACAAACGCCTGCGAAACAACTACTAGTGGTAGGGCTCCCAACCTCCAATCGTTAAGGTCAGTAACTACCAGATGTCACTTACTAGTAGGACTGTGACTAAGTACTGGTGACTATGACTAGTTAAGGTCATTAACTACCAGTAGTGACTATGACTAACTACTTGTAGGGTTCCCAACTACCCAGTCACCACCAAATCGTTAAGCTGGTGAACGTAAGTCGGGTCGCTAACTACCCCGCGAATTCACTACCATTGGGTGAAACCCGCATTAAAGGGCTAGAGCAGGATACCCTGGCTCCTGACCCTCCCAACCAGCCAGTAGTGATACTCATGACTTTAGGTCAATGGCGAATCTTGAGAAACTTATAATTATCAGAATCAGAGGAAAAAGCACTTATAAGTATAGTTGGGGATTATACTTATAGCCATAGTTATAATCAACAAAAAATATCCGCAGCCATTTCTTGCTGGGGCACCCCTGTCGGATCATCTAGTTCGCCGCTGGGATCGAAGTGGTGGGCAAAGCCTGGGTTTACGGTGATTAGTTGGTAGGGATTTTCACTCCGGGTATATTCTTCCCTAAGTTCAGTGGCAATTCTTGGCTGGTCATCTCCAAAAAGATGTGCCTCTTAAGTCGCCCTGAGCCACTTCACATCCTGAAAATGCCAAGAATGCTTAGCTGGGTGGGATTTTCACACAGCCATTACGAGAAAACGGATCGAGGAAAAAATGCATGCAGTGATCAGGTATAACATAGTGTAACCTCCAGACTTGCTTTCTTGCCAGTCTTATGACCAGCTCCATTTGCCTCTTGTCTACTTTTTTCCGCGGCAATTGCTGCAATCGCCCGTGTTTGCCAGCCCAATGAGGTCCAGGTCACATTGGCGAAGACGGTGAAGTTGAGACCCCACATGTGCCCACCACTTGGCTTACATGGTCCAATAAAGCCAAGCAGGTGTTGGTTCTTGTTGTCTCACTACTAGAAGAAGGTGAATGACCTGGCTATGGCGAACCCATATGGTCAAGCTAGGTACAGTAAGATCTTAAACAAAGCAGTCCCTCATGCTCACTCACACTCATAAAGTCATTCTTCGTAACCTTTCTGAACCATTAATTACTGCTCTTCAAAACACAATCACAACTTGTCACGGGTAAGAACAACTGGTATGGCCTTAAGAATGATTGACATATCACGACATATCAAGAAAAACTGATATCAACAATCACCAACACATCACAGCAATGATGATTAGTCATGTGGAACTGGTGTAGCATTAAGAGTTGCTTCACCGTTGCTTCACAACCCCTGAAGTCACAGCCTGACGAACTGGTCCAGTCTCCAGGCCTCCCCAAAGTCCAACGAACCGCTCATCTGAGGTGCCGCTGTGTCATGGGAGGTTAATGCTGCGAACTGATGTGCTGACCGTCAAGTAACAATGGTCAACAATGGTTGTGGCAACCTGACTATCACAGGTTACTAGTCAGGTTTAAACCAGGATTAACTGGTTACTAACAACAGATTGGTTAACTATTGCTGACTATCCTGTTAATCTTTGGTCAGCAGTCCGTTGTATCAAGAGCAGCCCGTACTAGTAGCTATGACCACTATGGTTTTTAAAGTAGTACAAATGGCTATGATCATTTGCAAATTTATTTTGGTAGTGGTCAGTAGTGGTTGAGAGTAGTGGTTGTATATGGTTGTATCCTCTAATGATGGTCAAGGGTAAATGATGGTTCATGATGGTTGATGATGTTTTACTAATGGTGAACAATGGTTGATGGTTGTTAATGATCGATGATGGTCGATGATGGTCAATCATGGTCAATCATGCTTTGTGATGGTTAAAGTAAATGATGGTTATTAGTTCCTAGATAACAGTAGTGTTTGGCAATTCAAATAGGCTGCTTAGTCGGAGGGTAAAACACCAAACATCTGTTTGCCATGTAGTTGCTCTACCGCTAATTCCGTCATTCCCCAACAATCATGCTCACACTATTATGAGCATCCCATCTATTACATAGGTTTCATAGGGCCATCGTTAAGGATAACGCAAGGCTCGTGATCACCCCTGTTTGAGCACAGCGCCATCTTTTCTGATACAAGTCATGCCATATGCCTACGGCAGCCCTTCCATGCAACAAACGGCGGATAGTTTGCCACCAAGCAATCAATAGTTTAATATATGGGTGTTTCTCAAAATGGTCAATATAGTCAATAGTGACAGTTTCTCAATCATAGTGGTACCCCCAAACCATCCACTATGAACCATTTCAAGTAAGAAACCAAGCATTTTGAGGCTACCTTTGTTTTAAAGAAAGCACCATATCTGGTACACAAAAAACCTCATGCTTGCTGAAGATGAATGATTGGAAAGTCATAGTTGGCGCCTCCAACAGCTCTCCTATCCTCCGTGGTCTTGGGACGACCAGCCGGCGACGCGCGGGTCGCTTAGGCCGCCCTGCCGTTCCCTGCCGGAACTCATCATACAACGTGCAACTGAAAATGCGCATCGTTTCCACTTCTAGAAACTGCTTAAAACCGGTGTTTCCTGCGGAGAAGACGAAAATATCAGTTGCGGTGGCTCTTAGATGTAGCCAGGGTAAAGCAGCAACTCTGACATGAGACTCATCTGACCATGTTGTCGCTATTTGTTGGTTGATACTCTGCCAGCATGAACAACCATCCTCAGGAAACAGAATCCTCGGCCGACCCAGCGAAAGCGGCCACCTTCGCCCAAATACTTGGGTCCGAAGCTCTTTCCAACCTCAGCTGAATCACCAGTGCCATTGTGGTTGTTGGTTGAAATCGAAAATTTGCAGGGCATCACCAGTACCAGCGCATGTCTATAATGAACGAAACATCAATGGGTATATCTTCAGTGAGTGTTTACACACAAAGCAGGGGAACTAGATACGTAGAATTATGCAGATGTAGTCGATAAACGACGGATATAAAGTGAGCAGTGATCATACCAGACCATATTCATTGTTTTATCTAACTATATATTTACCGCTACGATTCAATTGGGCAACTAGAGCATTAGAATTAAGAACATATAACACATATGAGTATTTCCCAAAATAGAAATACCCCCAAATCATCCCATATTAAACACTGTTTCTTCATCAACCAACCATTTATAGGGCTCCCTATCTTAATAAACCCCCAGAAAAACGCAATTTAGGATATGACTTAAGCTCTGAGACGCCTCCAGATTCGCGACAGCTGGTGATATCTAAGAACCCCCTATAAAACCATCAAAAAAACTATGAAACCATTAAAGAACCACCATACAGATCCAGAATCTTGCCGCACTTGCGCCTGAGTCACGCGTATTACCACGGGGTGATGCTCTGCTCTGTCCCGGCTCGGCTCCAAACGCCTTGGATCTCTTTGCTTCGCGCCTGGGTGAAGGTCACTCCAAAAATCTCCGAACTACGACCTCTATTTGGAGAAAAACTGTATGGATTGTTTCAGTTTCTGATATTTTCTGATCTATTTGGAGATAGTTTGTTTTAAAAAAATGTCTGTTTGCATAATCTATCGGCGGTTTGAAGAGAACAAATTATTTTATTGATATAAAACTATCTTATTGGATTTTTGTATAAACATACAACCATATATTTGCTTAGTCTGTTGGAGGTTTGAAGAGAAACTGTATGTTTGATTGTTTTTTAATGCAAACTGTAAATCTTTTACGTTTCGATGTTTTATGGATTGTTGAATAGATTTCTGATAAACAATTTTATGCAGAAAACAGAAAGGTTATGAAAGGTTCCACGAACGCTCTCCATGTGAACAGCATTCCCGCCTTGGCTTGCTGAACGGCGAGCTTCGATATGAACAACTACACACAGCTCGATGATGTTTAAACCGCACGATCATCAGGGTTGCTATTGTCAACTCTGATATGCTTGACATTTTAGCCGCTGCCCTCGTTCACAGAATTCCAGCGAAATGCCAGGTAATGTCAAGGTACAGTAGTTTCAGTAGTTCGTATGAGCCGTGTAATTTACAATGACAGGAATTCGATGGACTCCGGGAAGGTCCTCAAGCTTACACAGACCCTGAGCTGCACAACACCAAACGCTGGAGGCTTGAGGATGGTCGATTTCGTGGTTCTAAGTCTGAATGATGTTTAATATTACGGCTGATGATGGATAATCAAAGGTCTTCAAGGTTGCTATGTACTGGTTGATAGCTGTCGTTAATTCATGCTTGATAATTGATGATGTTCGTGAATGCTATGTTCAATGCTCATCAATTCATGCTAAATACAAATCCATGCTTAATGTCAGGTAATGATTCGGAAACCCCTCGCGATTCTCCTGCACCTAGCAATGCACATGATTTCGACTAGGCTGTTTTGGCATGGCGCACCGCTGGCAACAAATACAGCTGGCTCCAAAATGAATTGAAAATGCCAATAACCGCCATAGACATAGGTATCTATGTACTACAAGTATATGCAGATATGTAAAATAGGTGGGTGTTTAAATATTCATGATAATACATGCAAATGTGCGAGCCATCAGCCACAAGAACCAACCAATCAACCAGCTACATCCAGCTACCATATGGGTTGTTACACCTACTGTCGTTACCCTGGATATAAACCAACCAGCTGAGGGGAACCAACCAAGGAGCAAGTGGTAATGATTATTCATCATATCCTTCACTAGACCAACTTTGGCTGGTACTGATACCCTCATTGTTGTGGAATCCAACCATGCTCATGCTGACATCATGGTGACCAGGGATATCACCAATTGTGTTGGGTTTAGAAACTTACAAACATGGGTCATAAACAAAAATGGTACCGTATCCTGAAATCAAACTAATTCTTTCAGGTTGGCTCAAATCCTGCCAAAACCCAAGCAACTATAAGGGTTGTAAGTTGGGTTGCAGGTTGGATCTAGGTTGGGTTGACGGTTGGGTTGGTTATCGATAGCTTCATAGCCATTGACTCGCCCACCAAGACCTGTCTCGCGCGCCCTCGAGCGCATCACCAGGATCCCCGGCGATGTCAGGACATTCACCTGGCGTGAATGGTCAACCACTCCATGATTGGCCACGAATCAGTCGGAAACGAAAGTCGCAGCAACTTTTTCACTATTAGCCACTGCAAGCAGAGGCATCCGGCCTTTCCCCTGGCGGGGCCTGGAATTCCAGGCTTCAGATGGCCATTAACCAACCAATAATAGGGGATAATAACCAACCATTTTAAAGGGAAACCAATGGTTAATGATGGGGAACCAGGGGTACGGGGTTTTGACCCACAGCCTATTAGCCACTAAAGTGACAACTTTTTACTGAACGAAAGTCAGAATGACCTTTCTAGCATGTTGGGTCATAGTGGTTGACAATGGTTTTTTTTCGATCGAGCGTCTGGGCTCCCGACGAACAAATTTCAAAAACTGAGACTGTACAAACCGACACCACACCCTTCCAATAAAAGGCAACCTGAAAAGAATGCAAAATGCCGTCCACACCTGCACTTATGAAATTACCACGAGATTACCTTGAGAGGCCAGTGGCCTGGGACTTGCCCCATTCAGAATGGGCCGATCCGTTGTGTAGCCCATTGTTTGATTCGGTTCATGTGTTCAAGATTTGAAGGGTCAAAAAACTGATCATGGCCATACATGTATTGGAAGGCGTCTTTATAAGTTTCAGTCAGCCAATCTAGTCTGGGTCTACCTGGCCGCCTTTTGGGTTGACAATGGTTACTAATGGTTATTCACAAGGGGATTATATCGGCAATAGTACTAAATGTTGTTGTTCACTATGGGAAAGAGCCGCTACGACTCACGGCAGGGTCACAGCAACACATCCGAGCCCTAGAAAACAAGAATTCAGCCATCATCAAGCACTAGAAAACAAGAATTCACCATGGTTGAACCTTGATCCAGATCATCGCTGGTTGTTGGTGTAGCCCATAGAGGAGTGGATCCTCGCTATCTGGTGGGCTCCAGCAACAAAATGCTGACCCTGGCCGCGGTGGTATGAACTGTTTAGGTGAACTGACGCCGCGCTTTCAACGGACCTTGGGACACAACAAGCCCAGATTTGCAAGGGTTTCATGGCTCAGTTGGGTAGACCGCCTTGTCAACCATTTTCAACCACGATGAATTGTGCTCATGATGATTGGCCATTTTCCATCACCAATCATCATTGACCATCATGAGAAAACGTCAAGAACTCTTGTCACCAAAGCCACTAGTCACCGCCGCAAAAAATGGTCATTGATCACTGTCAACCGTTGCTGAGCGTCAAGTGATCATTCATACTATTCATACATTGCCAATGTTAAAGTAAGTATCAAGGATTGATATTGACCATCAGGATGTTACTAGTATCATGAATATCAACCATTAGAATATACTGATTGGTGGTTTCATCCCCTCTGAAAAATATGCGTGTCAATAAACCATCCCCAAAGTCATAAAGGAAAATGAAAACATGTCCTTCAAACCACCAACCAGTAGTTAATTAGCCACTATTGCTGGTTACTATGCCCTATTAACCACATTGATCCCTTGTAAAGCCATTATTCACCCTATTCATCCCCTACTTCACCACTACAATTCCCTCTTTATCACGCATTATTGATGGTTGTAACCCTTCTAAACTCCTATTAACCACTATAATGCCCTGTAAAACTACCATGTAGACCCCTCATAAGTACCATGAATCTCTGGTTGGTGGTTGAACCACCCCTATGAAAAATATGAGTTGACCAAGCATTTGTTAATAATCACTAGGGAAAATAATCAAAATGTCAATCAAACCACCAACCAGATCTTATAACCCTCATAAACTCCTTATAAACCACGTATAATCCCCTTCAAAGGCGCCCCGTTCTGCCTCGGGTTGGACACGACTCGCGACGTCCACAGGGAGACTGCTGGACCTAAGGCGAGCACAGGGCTGCATGGAGACACCAGGGATGGTGTCATGATGACTTTAAAGATGGTTTGTTTAGATTATTCATATACAAACTAATAATTCATTAATGGTTTTTGATACTGAATGGTGATTATATACAAATCATGGTCATTGACCATTTCAATTATGGTGTTTATATTGTTTACAATATGTTATTGATGGTTATTTGGGACACCATTTAATGCTATGATATGTTTATCCCATATGGGATGATGAAGTGACGTATGATATATGTAATTAATATATATTGGGATTATTCATGGTGTTTTTCTAAAAAATAATGGTTATATGGTTAATTAGTGGTTCTGACACCATTAACTTATTAAGAATTAACGGTTTATAATGGTGTTCATTAATGGTTATGGTTGGTCAATGGTTAACAAATGGTTTGCATGATTTAATAGCGAGATATGATTGTGGTTGTGGTTAGGCAATGGTGATCAACAAATGGTTAACATGGTTTGATAGCAAGTTATGATTGTTTAATAGTTTAATCATGCTACCAAATGGTTAACAAATATTATGAAACCATCATGAATCCAATTAACGTGGTTGATACAGGATAATTGATGGTGTTTAATGCTTCTGTATATTCGAACACAAAATCATTGGTTAATCATGGGTTTCAATGGTCAATGATTTGACCAGATGGATCGAACGCTTATATACTTGAATGGTGCATTCGCCTACCTGGTTGAAATGCGCCGGCAGTATTATGCACATGGAAAATCTCGTTTCATTTCAATGCGATCTTTTTCCTATTGGGCTGCTGTGGCCTCTTCTGCGATCATCACTTCCAGATGTGTTTCCAGACCCATGACGGGGTACTCCCAGTCACGGCAACATTGTTTTGCTACTAGAAAAGCGCATTTTGTTTCGGGTGCAATGAGGGAGCCAACATCTAATTGCTTGGTTTACAATCCAGTCTTGAGAAGATGTGACATGTGACGATAAATCAGGATCAATCAGCCACGTATGCGAACGCTATATTCATCAACTTGTCCTTCTTACCTGCACCTTGATCCCTGGAGGGCTCCTGAGCCTTTTCCGGGTCAATGTTGGTTGACAGCGATGCTTCCTGACCAAAATGATGGTTACACATTGGTTCTTGATGCGTTGAAAATAGTCTAATGGTTAGTTGTTAGCTCTCAGAGGGCCTCTTCCAAGTGATCCACAACACTTGAGACAGATCCAGACATATCTACCCATCTATCTGTTAGTTTCATAGGGAGTATCCGCAAAGCAGCCCCGGTACCAAAAACCCGTATCAAACGCTGTTTGACAAAGAACTCCAATCGTTTGCATCCATCATCATTCATCAACAACCATCATCAACCATCATGAACCATCATCAATCATCGTCAACCATCGTCAATCAAACAATGATCAACCATCATTAATGATCATCAGCGATCATTAATCACCATTCAGTCATGAAGCATATGAACATTGAATGGTTGACCATGTTGATGATTCACTTTGGCAAATGCCTGATGTGGTTGACAATGCTTGGCAATTGTTGACCACCATTGGTTAACCATTGTTACTCTCTGGCAAATTATGGAAGTAGAAAATCTACAATTTACAGCTGGTTTACGCGCTTAAACTTGTGAATTTGAGCTTTCAAGTTAGTTTAGCAGAGTGTAACCATTTGCCAAACGCCAGTAGTCATTGTTGAGATCATCTTGACCTATAGTTCATGACCTCCCATTGGCTGATTGATCAACCATTTTCAACCTATCATTATCAATCAAACTATGATTAATCCGACAACTACCCATTCTCAACAAGGATTATTAATCAACCTGACCGATTATACAGATCCTATTGCACATCCCATTAAGCTATGGATCAACCTATTGATTAACCTCCGATCACTGACAAACGTTAAATGGTTAGTGGTTTCAACCCTTTGGAATATATTAGTCAACCAATCAACTATCCCTGAACATTAGTGGAAATAAAAAATACCAATGAAACCACCAACCAGGTATTGATCAACCATGATTAACCTATGAATGAGCCAATGACCAACCTATGATTCACCACTCAGTCGCCGCCTGCACTGCACTGAGCTTGGGACTCCGTGGGCACTGCACTGGCGCCTAACAAAAACAAAAAGTGCAGAGCTGCCGGCAACTGTGGTAAACGATGGCTGTGAAAAATGCTTAAGCATAGTTGAAAATGGTTTCATGATGAATAAATGATGGTTTAATGATGGCTAAATGATCGTTTGATTGCTTAACGATGGTTGAACGATGAATAAATGCTGGTTTCATGATGGTTTAATGCTGCTTTTATTGTGGCAATGGTGGTTTCATAATGGTTTTATGATCGTTTGATGGTTTAAGAATCCTCAAATGATGCGTAAAATGAGCCTTTTTCTTCATCGTTGATGGTTTTATGATGGTTTTATTCGATGGTTTCATGATCGCCCGATGAAGAAATGCTGCGGAAAAGACACGGGTCCCGTGCCTTCCCAGCGCTACGCCCTCACGCTGAACTCAGCGGCGAAGCGCTCCGAGTCTCCCCGCCGAAGTCTGTGCGATCGGCGTCGGGCGTCTTCCACGTCCTCAGCGATGATCCAGGGCTGGGAGGCACTGGAAACGAGTCTTCCAAGAGAGGCACCGGGAGCAGCCTTGACATCACCTGAGCTCACCTGTAGCTTTCATGAAGTTGACCAATACTTTGACCAAGTTCTTAATCAATGTCACTTAAGCCAGTTGTTTAATGTCAGGTAACCAGAAATGTAACCAAGCAAGTTGTTAACCATGATTCCGATGCATTTCCGACCGGTTTTGGACCATGCCTATGAACAATACTGAGCATTAGCTAATCAAGCTGCGCAGATTCACAGCTGCAGTTCTGAAGATTCGGAAAAGTCTGCTCCAAATGTGCAAACTCAGATCTGGAAGTAACCCAACTTACATTTGGCGAGTGATCCAGTGTAAGTGGTTAACAAAACAACTCTTGGCAGCTGGGCTTAGTTCCCCAGGATATAACCTTGGTCATAAACCCTACACGGTAGCCTATGAACTCTACAACTATGGTTCGTTACCAGTTACTCACTGGGAATCATACGCAACCAAGTAAGAAAGCTTGGCCCACCAAAGGTCAATGGTGCTACGCCACCGCAAGTACCATAGTGTCTTCACCAGCTGGTCATGTTCGATATGTTCGCATGGGCTGATCACATACGCTGACGACCACCTGACAACTGATATCCCATCAACTCCAGGATGATTCAACTGTCTTAGTATATCATGGGATGTCAATAACAGTTGAGTTTATGGCAAAGTACGCCAAACCCCGATTCGCAATAGTAACCCCCCTCCCATCAATAAAGTACGCCAAAAATGTTGGGGGATGCAATTTTGGTGGAAAAAAACCCGAATGATTCATCAGCTAACTTGTCTTCAGGAAGCAATGGAATCTGAAAAAGCTCTTAACCCTCAATTGATCAATTCCTAATTTGAAACCCTATCCAGAGATTAAAAAATTCAATCTCACAAATGGGGTAGCCTTGAAGCGTGAGAGCCTCTCAATAAAGTATTTGTTTTAACCCCCCTAAATAAAGTATCTGCATCTGATGGTCTCTATCTTTTCAAATTATTTTTAGCAATTAGGCAATTCATTTAGCAATACTAAACTCATGATCCAGATGTTGGATGATTTCTGGTGTTAATTATCCTTAACAATTATATAGGCAATTCATTTAGCAATACTAAAATAGATTCTGGATTTCTTACCAATTGGATTTCTTGTTCGTCCTTTTAAAACAATGGTTTATCTCAAAATAACGTTTTCTAAGTTTATTTAGAGGGGTTTGAAAGAATAGGGCCCCCGCAAAGGAGGGGTTTATTAGTTACATTTCAACATTAGTGATATTAAACAGGATGCTTAGTGTTGATTTTCAACTCTTCTGCCTTTCTTTTTCTCTACTGATGGATGTTTCTTAATGTGGTGGTGACGCCGACATATCAAAATTGATCCCCAGCTTGGAACTTGGGCGATGAAAGATGACGGCAAAGACTCACGCCGTGGTGCTCATGGTGCCCGGATAGAGCTCTCCATGGCTTAAGCATCCGAGTTACCACAACTTCGGGTCGATCTATGGTGATGTTTATGAGGACTTGATTAACCTGATGATGGTAAATTGTGCATATCATACAGTATATGATGGCTACTATATTGAATCATGATGGTGATTTGATGATACATGATGGCTAATATATGCCAATATACACACATGCAGTGATTCATCGTAGTGTGGTCATGTGTGGCTAACCACGTCTGGTCTCACCACCAAGGACCAAGCACGAGCACCATGGGTAGCCGCGGAGCGGGGCTCCCGACGCTGCGGCACCCGGCACTGTGCCGGGGGGCATGACCTCGCCATGCCATGGGAAAGCTGTCAAGATGGTTGGTGACGGGTCAAGAAAAATGGTTCAATGATGGTGAATTGATGGTTCGATCATGGTTCAATGATGCTTAAATCATGGTACACTTATTGGTTAAACTATGCCTTTTTTGTATTTCTTGTGGTTTATGAAAGGGTGTATGAACTGTTTCTCAACTGCAGCTTGTGAATGATGCTTCATTAGTTGTGGGTGATATTGCTATCCTCATGAGATCCAGTGCTGAGGATGGATAGTGATAGTGGATTCATGGTTAACTTTTGATTGGTTCACAATGAGAAATAGGCAGAAACCCACCACAAGTTTCTAGCATCTGGGAGGTAAAGAGATGGATCTGCCAGCTGTAGAATTTCAGCCCTTCGCTCAAGTTGAACAAGAATGGTTGTTAGTTGCTGTATGGCTGTGGGTCAATAGCATGTACCCCTGGCTGTTCATATCTTACAAATGACCAAACTAGTCGAACTGCACCCCTTGGTTGGACGGCTGGCAATGACGCACACCCATGCAAAAATCATGTTCAAGACCCTGTGCTCAGGCAGGAAATATGCAAGTCTCACATCCGCAAGATGGGGGTGTTTGATGCCAGACTCACGCTTGAAAGGCGTGATGTTGACAACATTGCAAGATGTAGATCCATGTACGATGTGTATCCAATTCATACATAGGCTTGGAGTCAGTGGTTCAGATCAACCATGTACAGTAGCAACTTGTCGTAAGTACGCATGCATCAAGAGTCCGAGTTACTCCAGCCATGCCTGTATATCATAATTACATATATTTGTATACATGCGCGCGTGTACACATATAGATCTTATTTATGTAGCTGTTCACATCTGTGCACACAAGTACACAGTAATATACTACAACTACATATATTTGGTCTGTGGGAGTATAATATCAACAAAAATATACATAACTATAAAGAATTATATACATACATGCGTGTGAGTGTTTCCAAAAAAAGTGGTAGTCTGAAAGCAACGACTTCCTTTGAAGAAACTGGCTTCATGTCAATGTGGTTTCGAGGTGCCCCCTCCTCAATGCAGGTCAGCAGGTGTTGATTGACTCCTGCATCATTGGTTGTTGTTTGAAGGTTGGTCAATGCTTAATGATGGTTGATGCTGATAGCGTTCAACAAGGGCAATCATTCATACGAGGCCTCAGTGATGAATAGTGCTGAATCATCGTTGGTAGGTGTGAGTACTGATTAAACATGGTTTGTGTTTACTAGTGGCTAATTGATTCTGGATGATAAAACATGTTTGCCACATGAGGTATGTCCCGATAAGTGCTACTAATGATTGGCAACGTTTCTTGGCTTGCTGTAGTGGCTATTTGCTTATTCATAGATTCAAGAAACATCCGCAGCCTGTAGCTGGAGCGGTTTCAACCGCTTTTTAGAGATTATAAATTATAATACAAAAAAAGTTTTAGATTTTTCAAGGTTTTTTGAGAGATGTTCCAAAAAGTCAGTTGCATATGAACCAAAACACTACAACAAACACAGAAGCTGCATCTAACCAACTGACCCCGAGTAGTTTTCTCAGGGTGGCCTGAAGATTCCTTGAAATTACCAGCATTGCTACAGCGAAATCTCAAGGTAGGACTTCTGATATTGTACAAGGTGGTTTCTCAAGAGGGGGGTACCCCTGAATCATCCAGATTATTAACATTTATTAACCGTTGATAGCAATAAACAAACCATTTTGGGGTTCCCTTATATTGAGAAACCGGCTTTCTGGGAACTTGAGCACAACTGGTCCCATCTTGGAAGTGGCAAAGTGTTGGCCAACTTCCATGTAAGCATCGGGGTTCAGCCAGCAAAGAAGGGGGGGAGGTTTCCAGACAAGCGTTTCCCTTGGACTGTTCTCCAAAAAAAAATGGGGAGTTCTTCGGATGGCTACGTCCTGTTTAGCTTGTCTTTGATCAACAATCACTTGATGGTTGACAATCCAAGGATCCTCGGTATGGATGGTCAAGAATGCTTGATATTTGAGACCAGCACTCATCATGAACTAAGAAAACCATGAACCGTCATAGTAAACAAATCGCTGTCCTTGGGATTCAGAAGATTACCAAAAACTGATGACCCATACTACTGACATCACCTATTCTGATGCATCAGCCATTGATGGTCACGGATGATCAACACTGGACAATACTGGAATCGCGGCAAAAACTGGGAATCCCTGCACCGTTGGCCGCCTGCGCTGCGAAATATAAATCATTGAATGAACGGTGTTCACATGAATGGCTCCTCTCTGCTCCACTGCTTGCCGTTGATCGCACCAGCAGCATCATCCAACCAGTCTTTCCCCAGCAGTTGGATACATATCAAAGCTACTCAACCCCCGCGAATACAACACAACCGCCCAATAGGTTGTTTTTGTTGGGAGGATTTTTGTACTGACCGTCCCCGGGAACCCCTAATAGAAAGCCTTGATAAAACGCATCTTTTTGGTTTTCGACCTTTTCCTTTTCACAAACTGTGAAAAGCAGCTGTAGGAAGGAAACCATGAATTTAATAGATAAAAACACCATGCCTGAAGAAACCTTTTCCCTTTAAAATCGTTTGTTAAAACCTGTTCAAACATGGGGAAAGTAGCTGTACGAAGGAAACCCTAATAATGCATAAAAAATCTTGATTATCAAAAAAAAGCTTGTAGACCATAATAAAACACTCCCCTAGGCCAAGTGTTTTTTGTGGGGTAAATCGGATGTCTGGGATGTTCTGTTTTGGTATTGGTTGTTGATTACCACAATCAACCAACACAATTGACCGCAGCCAAAAAACCAAACCTGCCAGTCCCAGATGTTTTTGATTTGGGGGGGTAGTAAAAGCGGGATTGCATCCTGCCTGTAAATATACCATACACTTATTTCTCCCGGAACTGTGCATGTGAGTAACTCTTCATAGCTTCATAGGTTGAACTACAGTAGTAGCTTAAAATCACTGAAGAACGGCCATTGTTAATCTAGGGTAGTAGAACGAATTCGAGTTTCATACTTTCACTATCAAATCATAGATGGTTAGAATAATAGTAATGGTGCTAATAAACGAGCCATTCTTCATAGCTTGAGATCGTTCAGGAGAAAAAGCTTTGGTTAATGGATGAATGATGGTTTCAGAGTAGATGATAAATCCATAGCTTTGAAGTCAGAACGGTTGAACCGTGGTGAATTCCTACATCCAAAATGGTTGTAATGTTAACCCCGGATTAATGAACCCCTGGTTGATTTATAGGGCCAGGGCCTATCCCCGAACAGCCGTGGTGTTTCATTAAATTGGCACCGCCCCCAATTAATCAACTTATGGAATTAACGAGTCAGTATATTTGCTTATTCTCTCCTCATTCCATGGTTGACACTTACGACATTCAGTCACTATAGAACTATGGAATTTATGAAGCCGAAGGGGTTCACATCAATCATTTTCTGGTTGGTGGTTTCAACCCCTATGAAAAATATTAGTCAACCAACCATTTGTTAATAATTCCTAGGGAAAAGAAAACATGTTTGAAACCACCAACCAGTTTTTGTGCCAAACTCCCAACAAAATGAACGAGTTTCCACAGATGGGTGCGCTTCAGCGCGCCTGTCGCTAGCGCTGCCGCATGGCTGACCATCAAGCATCAACCATCATTGACCACCCTGCTGCACTGAGGGGCCACCAATCGTTAGCCATTCGTTGTGTTGATAGCTAGGGTTAAGTGGGGTAACTACTGGGCGAATGCCAAATCTTTACCAGCTCATAGTCATTATTAACCATGATCAATCTCTATCTACCGTTATTCGAAGGAAGTTTAGAAGTCTAACTTCCGACAATATGGACAACTCAGCTAGGGTAGATCGCCTATGCAGATGTGCGAAAGAAGAGATGTGAGAAAGATGAGAGTGCAAGTGCGCCAAAATGTTAGGAAAGTCGCGAAATGCTGTGTTTTGCAAGGTTTTGTGCATCATGAGGGTCCAGAAGGGTACCTCGCTAAAGCGGCGGGTGCGGACCACTGTGGCGGAAGGTGTGTGTGCAAAAATCGTGAAAAAACCTAGGCGCCGAGCACATTTGGAAGTCAAAATCGTAAAAACATGTCAGCTTCGGAGCACTTTTGGAAGTTCCAACTGGCAAAATCGTGAAAAAACCTAGGCGCCGAGCACATTTGGAAGTCAAAATCGTAAAAACATGTCAGGTTCGGAGCACTTTTGGAAGTTGCAACTTGCAAAATCGTGAAAAAACCT